>JAXDDX010000010.1:7640000-7817500 GCA_034670405.1 Hoplostethus atlanticus | reverse complement strand
GTAACTCCAGAACTAGAAACAATATCAATATCATATATCATAAACAATATCATGCACAAACATGACATGACAATTTTCAAAAACCAAACAACAGTTGAAACCAAACCATCTTTAATCATCTGGTTTGAAAAGATGTGTTATACAACATCACATGATCACCAACATCTAACGGTGCACGTCATCAGTGTCTGGCCGAAACCTCATATGCCCGAAAAGGTCATGTCTGAGGGAGTCCTTTACCGTGCACTAACCGTGCACTAGGCACATACAGTATTTTGATCAAAGGTCACAGTGACTCCTCAGCTGATGCTAACCTGTACTGTGATGATGTCACTGCAGCTCCCCCACTGTGTGACCAACTGTATCTCCAGCTCACCGTGAATGACATGCTATCTACAAACGCAATAAGCCATCTTGCTCAGATTTCTCCTCTCCTCTTGGCAACAGCATGGCTATTTTTTCTCTGCCACCACTTCTCTCTCTCTCTCTCTCTCTCTCTCTCTCTCTCTCTCTTCTCTCACACACACTCTCTCTCTCCTTGTTGCCTGGCAACCAGGCTCGTAAATGTGATCCCACTTGTCTGTGATTGGCTGAAGGGACATAAGAGAGATCCAGCAGGCCCATGTCAGAGTCAGAGAGACACACACACACACACACACACACACACACACACACAGAAGGTGTAAACATTTACAAATAGCCAATAAACATTTAGTATATGTTTAGTGAGCAGATACACATGCTGCTACTAGAACAATATACGTTTATTGTTTAGCTTGACTTCTTGATAGTCTGAATTACGAATGTGTGTGTGTGTGTGTGTGTGTGTATCCGCAAATGCTTGCGTGCTAAGTGCAGTACATGTTTCTATATACGTGCCTGTGAGTTTATATGCATGCAAGTCAAAGTCGTGACTCTGTACACTGGTTGCAGGCATGCATGTTCAGGAGTGTGTGTGTGTGTGGTGCTATTAAGTAGCAGGTGGTCCTTGCAGGGGGTGCCACGCTGCAAGCTGAATAAGGGAAACCATGCTTGCTGAGTTGCATGTGTGTGTGTGTGTGTGTGTGGTTGTATTAACTTAAGTGGCCTCCCATCTCAGCATTACTTCTCTTACTCCCACCCAGGGAGTCTGCAGGCCAGCCAGCTAGTTAATGAGGGAGTGTCGAATACACACTCCTTATAGTGAAAGAACACACACACACACACACACACACACACACACTCAGTGCACCAGCATGGCTTTGAATTGAACAAGGAGAACAAGCAGCAACTTTTATTGTTATTATTTCTTCCCTGTGTTATTCTTTTTTCCATTAACCCCCATTTCTTTCTCTTTCTGTAGCTCATTTACACACACACACGCGCACACACACACACACACACACACACACACACACACACACACAGACACACAAATATATAGCCATCTTGCACACTGTCCAGCAGCTGCACTTAGTAAGTTACAATAGCAGAAGAAATCCCCTCCATTACAGCCTCGATAGTCTTCCTCCTCTCTCTCTCTCTCTCTCTCTCTCTCTCTCTCTCTCTCACACACACACACACACACACACAATTAACATTTCAGGCATTTCGCTGATGCTTTTATCCACAGTGACATACACAGCCCTGCCATTGAAGAATTCTTCACAAATCCTCACAACAGTCTTCTGTCCATCCTGTCTTTATTTCTTGCTACACTCAATGCTTTCTCTACCACAGCTCTCTCTCTCTCTCTCTCTTTATGATGATCTCTTTATGATCATCACTCCATTCCTTGGTGGTCCGGAACAATCCTTGACTGTTGGTCTGGATCATTTCACCATTTTCACCATCATTTAACCGCTCAGAGCCAGTGTGCCTCGACTCTGAGGGTCTCTATTTACAGTAGATCAATGCGCTCTTCTTCATAGCTCAGCCTTTTCATGTTTTTTTATTATTACTTGGATTTTAAAGGTGCTAAGTGTATCATTTTGTAAAATATAATAATATAATATATATAAACATATATATATTCATATAATATCAATATATCACTGTCGGTTAGTTGTGATGCCTTGGTATCATTACTGTAAACAAAGGAGACCATCATCAAGATGATCGGTAGCCTCTGTCTCACACCGGTGGTATTGTTAGTGCTAGTGTACATAGAGGCCGGTAGAGGCCGACGGTCTCCACGACGACAGCCTCGTTTGTTTGCTGTAATAATACTAATGTCTCAAAATGAATGTGGTAATGATTTATTGATGTTAAATGTTACACAAAGAACTTGTCAAGTCAAGTCAAGTTCATTTCTACAGCCCTTTATCACAAACAAGCCTCAAAGGACTTTACAGGCCTAACTAGGACAAGCTGACAGACAATCAGATTCATGACACCATCAGTTAGCAAACATCAATCAAATTATGACAATTAGGATGTTTTTATATATGGTATATATTTATATATGGTCACAAACCTTTTCATATCGACCACCAAAAATATCTGCATTAGACCACCATTTGATGAGATTGCATCCCAGGGAACCCCTTCTGAGAAGACATTGGTCATTGCACAATTCTATGACTTTCTACATTGTACAGTAGGTAGGGTGATAGCAACAATCAAGAGAGTGAAATCTCTTAGCAGACCCTTACGCATTCTCTCTTCGAGCTAACCTCTAGAGAGATGATCCCTTGGGGCCCCTGGAGGTCCTCAGACCACATTTTAGGAACCACTGCTTAGGATATATGAAAGTACTGCTGTCACAAGCAAGAAAACAAAGATGCTCTTTCATTCATTTTGATACCAGCTAGAAGGGTGATATCCTCTCTCTGGATGCGTGTGTGTGAGATTTATGATGTTCATTATGAGACGTAGTATTCATCGCAGCCAGCTCGGCAATAAAACCACTAGACATTCTGTACCATCAGATAATCATCATCACACACACACACACACGCATGGTGCTTTATTACCATGCCTTGTGCCAAGTGTTGCGGATAGTGAGAGTTCTGGGACAGACCCAGGTTTTACTGCTGCTACTGAAAAGAGAGAGAGAGAGAGAGAGAGAGAGAGAGAGAAGAGGAGGGAGTGAGCAAATAAAAGGAAGCATCATCTTGTAAAAGAGGAATACAGAGAAAGAGGGAAAGAGATGAGGAAAGAGAGAAAAAGAGGCGCTATGTAAGCAGCAGTATTCCTTATTTTTCAGTATTAGACCCAAAAGGTTGACAGATACATAGACAGGATGAAATACGTCTGCAACATCACCAATGCTGTAATTAAACACATGTAACATACTGGCGGTCTCTTCTTCTGTATTTACTGCAGGCGATGTTACTGATGTTACTGATGTCTTCCGTTCTGTCTCTGGGAACAGTCTTATCTTTGTGTTTGCTTTGGTCGTAATGAGGGGAAGTTTGGTTCATACGATAATTTGTCATCAAAAGCCACCCGGGAGTCATTTCCTTCATTGGTCAGGAATCTGATGCGGGGAAAAGGACTTTCTTCCTGGGTAAAACTTGTGCTTAATCCATAATTCCATCACCTTGTCACTCCAAAGGAAGCGCCAGGGTTGGTTCGGAAACTGGAAAATCTGCCTATCAACAAAGCCCATCGCTGTGCTCTCATATGACCAAAAAAGGGGATTCTGCTCCAGGGTTCAAAATAACTCTCAATCCAACTGGGGGATGCCTTTATTTGTAGTGACCAGTGTTAAAGGAACTGGGGATCAATAAATTACAACTCACATTACAATGACTATACTATTTTCCTGATGAATGTTCCTGTTTCAGATGAGTAGAAAAAGGCGACTCTGGACATAGACAGAGAGAAAAATTAGTTTCTGGTCCAAATCCCCATCAAGAAAGCCGATGAATCACACACAGATGAATCACACACAGATGAATCACACACAGATGAATCACAAATCACACAGACTTTGGAACCACTAACGTAGCAACGGCCAAATCTGGACACACACACACTTGAATGCGCTTTTCAGCCTTTTAGTGCACATTTTTTCCAAAGTTTCCAGCTGAAAGGCGAGGGAAATCGTACGTATTTAGCTTAATATGAAATTTCATATCAAAGACTGTGTGCCACTGTTATGTTACACAGTTTGTATGGTAACAGTAGTCAATGGGTGCTCTGTGTGTGTGTGTGTGTGTGTGTGTGTGTACATGGTAGCATGATAAGACAAAACCAGCTGTGAGTGTCTCTGCACTAATTCTGAGGTATGGATGAAGAGGAAGAGTTGTAAACCAGTGCCAAATGAAGGACAGAGGACAGGTTATTAAAAGCAGGAAACACACACACACACACACAGACACACACACACACATTTGCCCCCGGGTTGGGATTGTACGAGGGGAGTGGAGAGCAACATCTGAAAGTGCACTCAAATTCTCCCCTTCACCAGGGAATTCACAAACACATGCACAATTCCTGCTGTTGAATTTCACCTACTTGCTAAGTCTCACACACACACACACACACACACACACACACACACATCCAAAAGTGACTCTAGCTCGCTCTCTTCTTTCCCCATAAACTGAATATACTGGCTCATTCACATTTTGCTAGTGTGTTTGTGATATAGGGAACCAGCAGAAACAAGGCCGTGACCCACGTGGTTTAATAACATGGTCCACTACGCGGTTAACCCCACAGCCACATATTTCCCTTTCCTTCATTTCCCTCCCATATTCTCTAGATTTTACTTTTCGTCTGGAATAACTTTCCCCGTGAAGCTTTTCTGGGGTCATTCACGTTTCCCTCTGTCTAGCTATTGTTTAAAATATCCTTTCATTCTTCCTGTCCATATCCTCCATCAACCTCTGGGGAGGAGATTGGGAGAAGGAGAAGAGAGACACTACAGCTGTGTTTCTATCCAAGCAGAGAATTATGATGAGAATTAGAAAAGCTGAATGGAAACGTTTCAGATTCACCAATATTGCAATATTGCAACAAAAGTCTTTACGCTCATTTGAAGCGGAAAACGTTTTAGAAATTAAGCGATAAATAGATGATGATGATTATGAATTATTGTTATGAATATCCAAAGCTACTTTGATGCTTTGGATATTCTGAAATGTTGTTTGTAAAGTCTATCTGTCCACCATGACCTCTAGAATATGACCTTCAGAATATTAGCAAGTGCATTTCTTTGCATGAAATATGGCCAACACGACCTAACAGAACAAGACCAACTTACCCAATATGAATCATTTCTTTACAGACTCTTGTGCATGTGGTTTATTCACTTCAACCCAGCTGGCTGAACTGCATCTGAGTTGCATTGAATTGACAGTTGGACGGAAACTCAGCCGCTCTGAGCTCATAACCAGCAGAATTTAACCTTTGTATCGGTACAAGAAGAGAGAGCACCAGTACCCTTCGGGCGCCGATTCACACACACAAACACACACGTACACGAACACTGCAATAAGTGGCGCATTGATATGCTGAATGGCTAGAAGACAGAGAGCATCATTATGGCTGCTGTCCTCCCTGCCTCTATCCATTTAACAAATCTATTAGAGAACATCATACACTGAGAAAGAGCGGTGATTGTCTGTAAGGACTGTAATAGGAGTGACTCATCAGTACAGAAAGTACCAAGAGCCTCTGATGCTGAGTCTGTGTATTAGTGCCAACATCATTTATGATATATTCGTGTGTGTGTGTGCGTGTGTGTGTGTGCGTGTGTGTGTGTGTGTGTGTGTGTGGCAATGGTAGCGGCATGTGTAATGAGCTGACAGAGCTTGGTGATTTCCTGTCTGGCCTGTAAAAGCAGCAAGACCTTCTTCCTGTATCCTCCTCTAGGAGCCCACCTGGGGCCACAAACACACACACACACACACACACACATATATAACCATCTCACACACACTGTCAAGCAGCTGCATCTAATAAGTCGCAGCAGGAGAAATCCCTTCTATAACAGCCCGGATAGTCTTCATCCTCTTCCCCTCTCTCTCTCTATGGTGCTGTGGTATTCAGTGGGTGGTGAGTGTTTGTCTGACCTTCTCAGACCTTTGCCCACACTCTGTTAACTAGTCCAGAGCTTTCAGCCTACACATAATACACTCGCGGAATATCAAGAGTGTCGAGCCAAAACCAAAATAAAGACACACTGACTACAGTGCAGACACTCTCTAAACACTGCATACCAAATGCTTTGAAGCTTGGGACAGAATGTACCTTGAGGCTGCTGGGGGAAAGAATTTAGCAAGCTAGTCGATAATATCTCAACAACATAACAAGACTCCGATTAGAGCTGCCATTTGGAGGGCACTCAACCACAACAAAAAACACCGCGCCCACATGCTCACAAATACTAGTGGTTGTCCTACCTCTGGTGTTGGTAGCCATGTCCGCCACCTTCTGAAAGGCATCCAGGAACGCCACAGCCGCCAGAACAGTAGTTCTAGAGGGGACAGGGAAGGTTAGTTAGTTTGGATAGATAGATAGATCCACAGCTACATAAAAACAGTCTATATAACCTGCAATTAATTTTTATTTTCTCAGCACATTTTATTTATTCATGTCATTGTTCTATAATGTTATTTGTAAATTAATTAATGTATTAATATGGTAGTATCCCATGATGGTCTAAGTGCTGTTTCAGAGGTTTTCCACCCTGACAAGAATCCATTTCTGGGGGAAATACTGAACCCTTGTAATTTTTTTGTCATGAAAATGGTCAAATATAAAGATATTGAATGTCAGCACAAAATATAATAGCTACTGGCGATTTCAGTCTATCAGCATTAGCCTTCAGAAATCCATATTGAGAGTGAATTCGATGGTTGAGGTGGTGTCTTTTTTTTAATCAAATTGTAGGTATTACACATTGGAAAGCAGTTCTTTATTTTGTTCTCAGAGCAGCTTACCTGAGCTGGGAGTGAAGCTTGGTGGCCTTGGCGCTGAAATCCTCCCACACAGGATAGGAGCACTGGCAATACACAGACAACAGCCCACGTTAAAATCAACAAACATCACATGCATAATACATTTTATTTTTCTCACATGCACAGACCTCTCTCCACACTTCTGCACCAGCGACAGGAGAAAAGGTGGTTGTATTTCAAATGTGAATAAAGGTGGAAAAAAATCATCCGGAGCGTGTAATTTCCTCAACCAACCAGAATGATCCCAGTCAGTGGTCAAAACTAGGGAGGTGATAAGTGCTGACTTGTGAGCAGGTATCCAGCATTTTGTTTTTGGAGGACTGCACTGGTAGCGGGTCTAGTGATGGGATGGGAAAAGCTGATGTTTTACCAGCTCTCAGAAAGGAAATAGAAATCACTATAGCAACATGAACATCTTGTATAACATGTCAGGTTGGGTATGCCAAGGACCTCACAAAATGATTTGGTTTAAATACTATGGGTCATGATTTGATTTAGATGTAAATCAAAACTTCACACATTACATAAATGACTTATGGATTTTTTGCAGTGAATTATCGCAATATTAATTTTCATCGCTATGCAGATGACACCCAGCTCTACCTATCAAACATAATGACAAAGACAGTTTTGAGAGAATCAAAAGTGCCTTGCAGATATCAAATGTTTGATGTCAGAAACCTTCAATGACAATAAATCAGAGATTCTCTTATTTGCCTCCCAATCTGAAATAACCCGAATCAAGAAGAACCTTGGTCACCTGTTCAATTGTCCAAGATACAGCTACGTAAGTGTTATCCTTGACCCTGATCTAAATTTTGAAAGTCAAAGACAAAACAAAGTCATTTGTTTCAGTCTCTTACTTAGATCTTTTATTTCTTCACAACTTAATAATTGCAGCTCCTTGTACACACGTCTCAACCAGAGGCCTATTCATCGTCTCCAACTTGTTCAAAATGCAGCAGCGAGACTTTTAACCTCAACTAATACGATCACATCACCCCAGTCTTAGCCGCTATACGCCGGATACCTGTCAGTTCTCAAACTGATTTTAAGATTATGCTGAACACTTTCAAGCCACGGCAGGGTCTAGCGCCTGAGTACATCATCATCATGAATGAGCCAAAGTGCAGCCCAAGGCTCTCTCAGCTGTCACAAAGTCAAGCTAAAATCCAAGGACGCTACTAAGGCTCCAGGACTTTGGAGGGAATTGCCCCAGGACATCAGGCTGGCAAAATCAGTATCTACTTTTACATCACTTCTTAAAACACACTTCAACAGACTTGCTTTAATGTAACTGATTTTATTGTGTTAATTATGTCCCACTGTTAAAATGATCATTCTCATTTATTAATCCTTCCCTCTCATTGTCTCTATTGTTTAATGTATGTATACTTGTGAATGTGAAGCACTTTGTAACAACAGGTTACTATTATTACATTATTAATAATAATAATTGATACAAATACAGTGTATCTTTTCTCACATTGTGATACATGTTTATGTGAATTATTGATATGGGTTCATTGATATGCCATTATTGAACTATTTGGTTGATGTTAAAGTTCCATATTATTCTGTTTTCATTATTTTGTCTTCAAATGTCCTATAGATCAGGGAAAGAATAGTCCTCATGATGTTTTGCAAATAAATGTAGTTTTGTGGAAAGCTGAATTGAATTAGTTAAATTTGATGACAAAGTCCTCACAGTCACAGTACTGGACCCTGATTGGCCGAGAACACCAGCTCCTCTAGAGTAAATGAGGTAAACCTGCTGACTGGAGGCTTTCCAGTTCAAATGCTGCAAACTGGCCTGAGTGGAGGAATTTCGGTAATTCCTTAGTTTCGGGATAATCATTGTCTTGGTTGCCAACCTAATCTGTTTATATTTATTGATTTTGCTCTAGCAAGAAGTACTTTTGTATTTCAAGCCGATAAAGTGCCTTTGAATTGAAATTGAAAATTGAATTGAGATACAGACAGGAAGGGAGAGACAGAGAGAGAGAGAGAGAGAGAGAGAGAGAGAGAGAGAGAGAGAGAGAGAAAATGAAAGGATGAACCAGAGGGAAAGAAAGAGGCAGAGAGAGGAGTGAAATAACGGCTGCAGAGGGGGAGGTTCACCTCCTATTCCCACTCAGAGATGACTCAGAGGAAGAAACTGGCAGACATTTTGGATCTTACTGTACCAACTGTAATAGAAATGCAACAGAGTACATCCTCCATTTTGGAGAGGGGCTGCAGTTTAAAAGTAAGAAGCAAAGCGATGCACCTGTGACCTTGCAATTTTATAAACGTTTCATCAATTGGCCAAGAGGTATTCAAAGGAAATATAAGCTTCATGAAGTATTACGAGCCAACATGGTCACGTCAAGTTTATCATTTACAATATTAGTCTCTTAATTTCCACACTTTTAGTTAGTAGTGGTAATATTCTGTGTTTTTTTTTGTGTGTGTGTGTGTGTGTGTGTACCATGTGTGTGTGTGTGTGTGGTGGGGGGGGCATCCCATCCTGGGGAGCCGTGATGTCCTGACAACAATGCATGAAACAATTTGAGAGCCAGATTAAAAAGCCTGTAATTAAGGTACTTGTGGCTAACCAATGCACAATTGAATCTACGACCTGTATTTACCATTGCTAATGTCAAACTGTAACAGGTTAATACATATTTTTCTCTTAATAAAGCACACTCTTTTTTTCTCTCCTCTATTGCAGTTATAATTATAATTATATATAATTACATAGTTTATGTCTCTCAACCGCTTTCTCTTTCTATCGCAGCCCTGATTCCCTATTTGCCACCCCTTAAACACACACACACACACACACAGCCTAAGTCTTTCCTCCATCGGTACCTTGCATCTCCCTCTCTCTCTCTCTCCCTCTCTCTCTCTATTTCCTCCCCCACCCCCTAAAAACAGCAGCCAGCCACCCCTCCTCTCCCCATACATCTATCTACCCCCTCCATACACACACAAACACACACACACACACATTTGACAGCCAGTGGCAGCAGCCAGCATCAAAGGGTCTGACTGAAGCAGCCAGGACTGCTGACGCAAATCAAAGCTGGAGCTCCGTCTCAAATGGATGCTGCCTCCCTTCCTTCCCCCATCCAGACTGGATGGCTGCTCTTCCCTTGTTCTTCACACACTGCCATGCTTAGCACATATCACATTATACTTGATCCAACTTAACCTACTGTATAAACCCTGTGAAATTCAAAGTGTGTGTGTGTGTGTGTGTATGTGTGTGTATAAGGGTGTGTTGACAATACACCTCTCAGCTGAGTTGGGGGAGGGAAATCTCTAAGTGCAAGTCGCTCCTGCCAGGACCCCCATAGTCTTCCTCTCTGCTTCCATCCGACACACTTATATACACACACACACACACACACACGCACACACGTGTCAAGTGGGGATGGAGGTAGTGAAAGAGGAAGACAAAGGAGAGAGAGAATTTCATTAAAGGCTGATGATCTGAGAGGACAAGCAGGGATGTAGAAAGAATGTGGAAATAGAGGGAATGAGGAGTAACGAAAGAAGGAAGGAGGAGGTGTGTGTGTGTGTGTGTGTGTGTGTGTGTGTGTGTGTGTGTGTGTGTGTGTGTGTGTGTACCATGTGTGTGTGTGTGTGTGGTGGGGGGGGCATCCCATCCTGGGGAGCCGTGATGTCAGACGGGACCAACAGTGAAGGCTGTATACTCTTTGATCTGGCCTGTTTGATGTGGCTTAATTTGGTCTGAAATCACAGTCCCATTTCCCCCTGGTACAGCAATCACCACCGAACACACACACACACACACACACACACACACACACACATACTCACACTGCTCCCTCCCCTCATTGGCTGTTTGAAGTGCCCTATGGAGCTTAAATTGTGTGGATGGGAGATAACGAGAAGTGACCCCCCCCACCCCCACCCCACCCCTTCCCTCTCACACACACACGAACAGGCCCACACCTCATTAGCATATTTAGGGGATCCTAATCCAATAAAAGAGCCTGGTGGCAAACGACTGGGTGATGATTGGTTTATTAATGCTGCTGCTGTGTGTGTGTGGTGTGTGTGTGTGTGTGGGGGGGGGGGGGTTACTTCCCCATTCCTCGACATGCAGGTTCATAGTATGCTACGTAGCCTCAGCATGCTGCTGTGTGCTGGTCTGAGACCTGGACAGCCTGCAGCTACAGAACACTCTCCTACTAAAACACCAAGGGAGGGAGTAGAGTGGAAACTCAGCAGGTCTGGGATCAGTGCATGGTAAGAGACAAACGCAGCACCATTACGGAGCGCAGACCATCTCATTGTGCAGCTCTGACAAATATGACTTAAAGTAATAATCTGGGGCATTTTCATATAAATAAATGTGTTTGGCTTCTCTGTTGCTGATTGATCGCACACAATAGTGATTCATCCTAAGGTTTGGAGTTCAGTGCGATCAATCAGCAACAGAGAAGCCAAACAGACATTTATTTCTATGAAAATGCCCCAGAAGTGTCTTGCCCAAGTGTCCTTGGGCAAGACACAGCTGGGGATCGAACCGCCAACCATGTAATCAGTGGACAACCTGCTCTACCACTGAGCCACAGCCATGTATATTGTTCTGTGTATGTTGTATATATTGTATATATACAACATATATATATATATATTGTATGTATACAGATTACTGATATAGATCCCATGGATATGTGATACTCTTGTGCCTGTAAATGTCCCTTTAGTTATCTATAAGATCATAACTCATAAGCTACTTTATATATGTCATGTTGTATACTTGCTGATATAATGCATCATCATACACAATGTAATGCATGCACTGTGGTCATAAGAGTGCATTATTATTCCTTATAATGCACTATAAACATGGCAGTCATGGAAAGTGTTTCTTTTATTTTCACTGTAATACTGTACCGTATAGCGAGAGGTTGACTTGATCTAATGCCTTTAATGTGAAAATCCACCCTAAGACTGAATTTCCATGAAGGGTGTCTGGAATCAGAGATAAGTAACACCAAATATATACATATTTATTTTCTTTTTTTTCTTGTCACACACTTCATTACATTTTCTCTGCACATACTAGTTGCAGGGTGGCTGAGTGGCTGAAGGCACCAGGGTTTCTGGTCTCTGAATGGAGTTGTGGGTTTAAATCCCACTTCTAATAAGCAGTTTTGGTGCTCGTTTAGTCGGTGGTTTCCCGCTGATTCCAGACTTTTAGACACCCTGTATGTTGGCAGCTCCAACATTTGCCTTTTGACATCATCTTTAGTTTAGATGAAACTTTAAAGATCCCTGTCCATAAAATTGGGTAAATTGAGTAATCCTGACACCTTCACACCAAGAGAGTGGCTTTTCTACTGAAACGTCAGTTTTGCATTTAAGAAAGTTCAGCATACAAAGCTCCATAAGCGTGTTTGTGTGTGTATGCGTGTGTGTGTTTGTGTGTTTGTTTGCCTCAGCTCAACTCAGCTCAAAGACCATGACCACAACCACTGCTCTCACATGATTGTGAGAGCAGTGGTTGTGAGAGCAGACTTGAAGTATGATGGTGGCCGAAGGGCAAAGACATCAGCTGTGTGTGTGTGTGTGTGTCTGTGCGTTTGTGAGTGAAAGCTTTTTGATGGTAAACTATTACATCATCACTTCCTGTGTCACAGAGAAACTACATAGCAACAAGGCATGCATGATTACCCCTTACGCATGGGCGCACACACACACACACACACACACACACACACACACACACACACACACACACACACATTACCCTATTTATACCAGCGCAAACACATCACAACTAAAAATGCATCCCAACTTCCTTCCCTCTTTCCTTTTCCAAATCACTGCTCTATAAACTATAGTGGATATCTAAACACACACTAAGTGTTAATTGAAGGGAGGGTGTACACACTCAAGACGTAGTTTTCCATTTTTAATACATTGTCAGGAATAAGTAGCCTTTTATTTGTACCTTTGTAGAAGCTAAACTTTCCAAATGAAAGTGAAAAAAGTCTGAATAATGTGTTTTCATATCCGTCCTCTAGGCGATGAAACCTACAATATTCGACAGGGTGTGTAGACGTCAGAATATCCAATGTATATTTCACTTCCTTCCTCAGCCGCTGTCTCCCTACATCCTAACTTGAAAAACAGTATCCTTATCCTTCCTTCCTTCCGTCCTTCTCTGAACGACAGAGAACAATATTGACTGTATTTCCTCTCCCCCTTGCACCCTTCCTTCCTCTATGACTATTTCCCTCTGTCCAAAGCGGTGGATGGGGCAAACAACCACCAATATAAACAAAAATCAATCATATTTTTAGACAAGCATTCATTTATACCTTTTTCCCCTTAAAATACCATATTTTATCAGTTTGATACTACTTACTAGGATGTATTTGATTAATTTAGGTTATACAGATTTATAGCAGCTTAAGATGGTAAACTCAGTACAGAGCCTCTTCCTTCCTTTCTCCTGTCCTTCCAGTGATAGTCCCTGAGTTACAGAGCATATATTGACTATATTCCCCTTTCTTTATTCCTTTTAATCCTCCCTGCCTCCGTTTCACCTCCTCCTGACTCCAGGCTCCTCTGGCCTAGTTCTCAGAGCGCCACCAGTCCACCCAGTCTGCCCAGCACTGTGCTGAGAGCTCCACTCCACTCACTACAGTGGATGAGGAGCTTATTGCCTCCTCTCTCTCTCTCTCTCTCTCTCTCTTTTGTTCCCTTTGTTTCCCCACAGCAAGACAGAAAAACAGAGGCAATCCAGAGAGAGAGCGAGAGAGAGAGAGATGGCAAGAGAGAATGGGTGGAGGCAGAGAGGGATGTAAGGATTAGCCCAATTTTAGTTGTATAATCAGCCAATTCACACGTTAGAAGAGAAACGTAAGAACCAAACAAAAGGGGCTAATTTCACAGCGCTTTGTGTGCATAATCGACTGGATGGGGGTTTTCAAAAAGAGGATCAAACTCATTTTTTATCAAGGCTGGGGAAGGATGTAGCCCACAGAGTAAAATACAACATATTATCTGTGTCCTCTACTCCCATACACATCGGAGCAGCCTTTTGTCTGCTGAATAGCAAACTGCACTCCTTGCGGTAAGGAGAGGATGCTGTAAAATGAGCAGCAAGTAGCTATTGGTAGCAAAGTGTGGTCAGACCTGAATGGATGCGGCCTTGGTCTTGAGACCACATTTTGACAATGCTGGGTCTTTTTCAACGGATTCATCTCCAGGGGGGTAAACGGAAGAAATGTATTTCATTATTTTTGTTCAGTTCTGCCCATCAACCACCTAAAATAAATCATCTGAAAGCTAGAATATGCACTCTTTCCACAGCCAACCTTCCCTTTCCTAAAATTGGAAGAGAGCACAAACATTGGCCAATTCTCCAACTTGCTTTTACAGCCAAACATCATTCATCACTTCAATTTTAGTCTGTTGGTTTCAAAGGCTTGGTTTATGGCTAAAAAAACGATAAACGTATAACGGTGGAAATCCCAGATCCGGATAACCACCAAAAATCTATTTAGTTCTTCCATGGCCCAAGGTCTATCTGTCCACCAAATTTCCAGGCAGGGAAATAGTTCTTACTAATTTAGACCTGGACTCCAATAAGACCAGACCTGCTCCACGGAGGTCATTTTTGTCTGCAGCCTTAAATATGATTAGTATATATTTCATGTACTGAAAAACAAAACATCATATTCCGAAAGATTCTGCGACAGCGAGATAAGTGGAGTCATGATTTCCTCCTCTGCACTGACTCAAACACTTTCCCATCCCGTCGGCTATGCAATTCGTCTCAAATGGAAAGGGATCAGCGAGCAGAGGAGGAGACGGAGGCTGCCTCGCTGCATAATTGATGAAGTGCAGCAGCTAATTCCAATCTAAACATAGTGATGAGGAGGAAGAGGAAACCATCTGTGTGTTGTTGTGTCTCTGCGCTGCCAGGCAAGGATCATAGACGCCCTCTCAGTGAAACATCTGCAAAATCAGACGTCTGCGCGGGGCTTCGTGTAAAATGATATCCGCGTAAGCCAGACTGCGGTAGTCATGGACGTACGCGCTTCCGGCCGATCACAGAATGAGGTCAGGTAAATCTAATCTAGCTTCACTTGCGCCGCACCTTGCTTTAGATACACTCCCTGCGCATCTGAAGCAGTAGGTGCTACTGAGTAGACCCTCCTGATGTGAAGAAAACCAAATCTAACAAGGTCAGTCATGCTGGATACTGCATGTCACTGTATGGCTGCATGTTGCTGTTCCCATCCCATATAGGTGGAGATGAGATATGCTCATCATCTGTGTCCTCCATTAAGATATCTTTGCAACTGTTCAAGATACATCCACAGAACTAACTAAAGAAAAAATGCTCATTTGGGCCGTGGGACCAAAAAAATAAATTTTCTGTGGGGTTGCGAGAGAAAGATGACTTCACGACCAGGAATGTCTCTTTGTTGTTGTTGCTGAACCTTACCAAACTGAATGGCTGCAGCTTAGAAAACAAGTTTAATCGGGTTTGAGCTCACAAAAAAAGGGTTCAGATCAGGTGGGGCATGAATACTCAGGCCTGAAACAAGCTCTAATGGAGAAGACCCTTTTAAACACATGACAGCAACGTGATGGAAGACCAGGATAGCGGCTTTAGCTCTCTCATCACAGCTATCCTTCACCTAGGCTTGTACAGCTATGAACGTGGCCATTTCTCTTCTCCCCCTTGCCCTGTTGGAGGTTTTATGATCATGGCCACCGCAGGCCACGGGTCCTATGGTGTGAAATGGCTGTTGATGCATTCAGTAGGTGTATCTGTCGGACCACTTAGTCTAAGTGACTGCAATTGTTTTCCTCCGTGACCCTCACCACTTATAGAGACATGCAGAGAACAGCTTGACATTTATGGCTTAGCCTGATGGGACCCAGCGGACCGGATTGGCCTGCATTTCTCGCCTAATTGTTGGAGATTGGGTAAGGCTCGGGTTAAAACAAAAAGATTGTTAAATGTATGATTATTAACAATTTAGCAAGCACTGTCTTAATCTGATTAAACCAGACTGAGCTGAGCTGTGAAAGTGGCTGCAGCTTAGATGATCCTAATTTGGGGCTGTTGTCCCTCAGACTTTGAGTTTGGATTCTGGAGAGAAATATTTCAGGTTCGGGTCGGCGAACGACATCTGTAGTCATCCGTAGCTGCTACCTGCATGGTTTTGCAAAAGCAGAACCTAAATATCTTTTTGATATCAGCTCAAAACTGTTTCCAAAGCTGTTTTAATATGGATCTTTACCACACAATAATATATTTGGGAAGTCCAGTCCAGACAGGCCCGTGATGGAGAAGCAAGGCGGGGCTGCGTAGATCTCTCGCATTGTACAGCATCTTCTGAGATAGCTGTCAATACTGATGGAGATGACGGGTGGGGCTTCTTATAAGGCTGAAGATGCTCTCTTCCCTTATTCTCTAATCTTCTTCTGCCTTCCTTTCTCTAGCAATAAATCCCATTCTGCATCGCCTTCCAGCATGCGACAGGAAACCAGTATAGATTTTCATATATTGATAAAGCTCAGTGATATCCAAAACCACAACACACACACATACATGCACACACACAGTCAAACCAATAAAAAAGTAAACCGATATTCCCCTTCCTGAATTAAGACACGTGATGTATAGAGCATGAACGGGGCTTTTTGTCCATTCAGTGGTTTCTTTTTGAAATGAACAAGAGAATATTGATTTGCCACGTTTGTTATTACTCTGTCTCTTTCTCTAAAACTCTCTCTATCCGTCTCTCTCGCTCTCTCTGCCCTGTTCATAATGATCAGTGTGTTTTACAGTGAACAGCTGAGTGTGATGAGAAGGCTTTGACAGGCCTGACAAAGAGTTCAGTGAGACAGGCTGTCTTGGCAGGCTCCCAGTATACCCCACGCCTCCCACGACCAGTCCTCTCCATTCATCTCCACCCAGCCTAACGAGCCCCGGGGCCCTAACGATCCCGGAGATTTTAACGAGCGCTAACGAGGGAGATGCTCGTCGACGAGTCCCACGATTCCGCCGGCACGTTGTCAGACACTAGATCGCTGGTGTCGCGTGTAAACCCCACAGCTCCCACCCATGCGTGGTGCAACAACTAAAGGTTTGTACATGGTGGTTCTCATGATCTTCAAGTTGCACGATGCTAAAAACTCTAAGTAGAATTACAAAAAAATGCATGTGAAGATGTTGGAACGGCCAAGCTGCCCTCATTTTAGCTTTCAAGAAGCCCATATGTGTGAATGAGAGTTTTAGTGGGTCTGTCTATATGTTTGCCCTGTGATGGACTGTCCAGGGTGTTTTCCTGCCTCCTGCCCAATGCATTCTGGGATAGGCTCCAGGCCCCAGTGACCTGAATAAGCAGGTATGGAAAATTGCTCTAATTATATTGACCCCCTTCAATGTCAGCTTGCCTTCTCTTCTCTTTATTGGTGTTAGAAGAGGAATTTCTGGAGATACAAGGTTTTCATCTGAGATCAAGGAGCTTCGAGTGGAGTCATGTCGTTAGAACTAAAACATGTGGCCCAAATATGGCACAGATACGCTAGATGTTGTATTGCACATGGATTTGCTATGCAGAGGACATGCCATGTCTGCACGAGTTCACTGGAAACCATCTGCACCTTAACAAAGCGTGAGTGTTCAAATTACTTTTCTTAAAACAAGTGAAAAGAAGCTGAATTTCACTTCAAGTCAACCAGAAATTTCTTGAATCAGGTGTCATTTTCTTGATACCAGTGGATTGATCGGCCTCATTCTGCCTCGTTTCATGGTTTATAATTACTGGGGCACCTTCAAAATGAGACTGATGGAACCAGGAGTCGTGAGCAGTCTCTCTCTCTGTCTGTCTGTGTCTCTCTCTCTCTCTCTCTCTCTCTCTGTTGACACGCAACCAGGCCTCTGTTTTAAACAACAGTGCTGTGGTGGGAAGTCCCCCGGACCACACAGACACAAACCGACCACAGACTGGACTAATGATACACTTGCACAGAGCGTCTTCAGTATTGTAGCATGGCCCAGAGTCATAGGAAATGATCGTCACGGGCTTTTAAAGGGTTAGAGAACAATGGACTCATAATGTCTGCGAGGATAGTGACCAGTTTACATCCAGTTCCCCTGGTTTGTTGACGTTGTCGCTTTTCCACTTCAGTGCTTTAATGACTGAGGATGCAGTCAGGGCTGAATCCAGTGTCCCCCCTACTTTCTTTCCCCAGTACTGCTGGGAACTTGTTACCCACTGCTAGAGACTGCTAAAGATACTTGGCCTTCAATAGACAAATGAAGGGTTTTATTCCAAAACGCATTATCCATATTGGGACTGACTCTGTAAATAATGCTGGAAGTGAGTTTGAAATCAGACCAAAACCAAAATTCCCCCTTTTCCCTCCTGCTCCAACAAAGGTGAAACGTTCACAGACAAATATGAACTACACAGGATAGGCACACTAACCCGCATGCCCCTATAGAGTGTGTGTATGTGTTTGTGGGTCACATGGTGCACACCTAGGTGTGAAGTGCAGTCTTGGCCAGAGAATATAAACAGAGCGGATCTGGCTGGTCCAGATGGCTAACACAAGCCACAGCCTCCTCCTGGTTCCCATCGTGACTGACTGAGCTGAGGATTTCATTCCTAAGAGGTGTCTGACCTCTTACAGCACTGACGAAAACACTCGCCTGAAGAAATAATGGGGGAAGAGCTGCACCAACAAGGTGCTAAATGGTCAAATGTGTGTCCTGCTAATGCCAAAGGAAATTGTTCTGAAGTTGTTGTTGGCCACGTGATCATGATCACTATTGCTCAAGTTCACCAATGTAAAGAAAAACAACAGAATGCTTCACACTGTGAATAAAGCACCATATAACTGCAGATGTGTTTTCGTTATTCCCATATTTTGGGTGTTCTGGGTCGGTGATTTCTGGAATTCCCATACGTCAGCGGTTTTATGCTCGCGACAGTTCAGAACAAAACGACGAGTCAATGATAAACATGTAAGCCAACATGTTTAGATAGCGGACATAATCGATGATGTTGACCAATCGCTGCAGCCCCTGATGGCAATATGAAGGTGGATATTTCCAAGTGAACACATGCTCCTACTTGCAGCTCATCACTCTCCACCGTCGTTGCGTACTGGACACGACAACCACATTCATTCAACCCTCCTCTACTTTATTCCATCCAACTGAGCAGCTCTCAACAACATAATACACAGCAGCCACTGGTCCATATAGCCACCTGACCGTGAACATGACCTCTGTGTCTCATCACATTACCCATCTATGACCTGTGTGTGTGTGTGTGTGTGTGTGTGTGTGTGTAAAGTTCGAGACGCAGCCCCAAGGGATACATAGTGGCAGACAACCACAACACGCCCCCCCACACTCACACTCATACAATATCATTATCAAACCCTCTCTGTCTGTATATATGTATTTTAAAGGCTCTGGGTAGACAAACACACACAAAATTCTCAAAAAATGTGATTCTGTCATTGTTTATTGCATCATACGCACATTTGGGCACATTCAAGTCCAATTATTCTGAGAAGTTTGGTGAAATGAAAGAGTTTCATTCAAAAATATTCATCCATTTTGGAGGGAAGAAAATCTTAAATTGTGGAAATTTAAAAAATCCAGATTGTTGCATCCTTTAAAATGTAAGGTCTTCAGATTGCTAATAACTTTCTTGCTAAGAATCATTGCATGTGGGCAGGTTTTCAAATGACAGTTCTTCCTTTTGAACAAAACTCTTTTGTTTTCTGAAGGTAAAATCAATTCATCATGCATTATTGAGAATCACAATCTGTTTTATGTTTTTTGATATGTGTCTATGATATGTGATATATGTATCTATCATGTTATGAGGTCCCTCAATACCCCGCCCTATGTGCACCATTGTTGTATGAGTTATCAATTGTCACGTCTATGGCGACATGAAAGAGAACAGGACCGCCTTGCATGCAAGACACACACACACACACATATATACACATATTCAAGAAGACACATGAGGAGTGAGTGGTGACTTGGCCACCTTGGTTGGAGGCTCTGGTGACAAAGAGAAAGGGAAAAAAGAGGAAGGGAGGACCCCGAGAGGAGGAGGAAGGAAAAGTGCTTTCTAAATAGCGCTGCTTGAAACTGCTGATGTCGGCATGCAGCAACATTTGTCCTGGTTCTTGTTGTGCACATGAGCACGCATGAAACCTGACAGCACCAGGTACAGTAGTAGGTCCTCCCATGTCAAAATAATAACAACTAATACATTTGGGGCAGCAGGATAACTTCTACCTGCTCCGGGGGCGTTGCACCGGCTGGCTGACCCTGCATCCCAACCAGAGGGCGCAAAGACAATTTACCCCTGTGCCAATTAATAAAGTCCATCAATAACTACTACTCCAGCCTATTTAACACAGCTAATGAAAGTTCTGAAACTGTAGCCGGGCAGGATACGAAAAAAAAGGACACCAGGAAGTGAGTAGTTCAGGGGCACGGTGTCCAACTGTTTTGATTAAAGCAGATGCGATGAAAACCAGCACATTTAGCAAATTTTTAACATAATCATGACCTGTTCTGTATTAATGTACGAGTGAACATGCATCACTGCCAGTCCCACTCACATCTTATGGTGAAACTATACAATTTATGGCATTTATTTAGTTTGCCTTACTGCCTCAACTAGAGATGAAGGATTCTGATCTGTCTATTGAATTTTCATCAAATTACATGGTGAAAACCTGTAAGACATTGTAATACTTATTAAGGCCTTAAATTTAGATGATTTAAGACCTTTTAAGGATCCACAGAGACCCTGTCCAGTGCAGTGACTCACGTGTGATTGCGCAAGTCTTGCATCCCCTTGCTAAATCGCCCCCGCGAAGAAAAAGTATTAGCCCAGTTGTTTCTTCTCTGGTGAGCATGTTGTTGTTTGAGAAGCAGTGTGAGGTTGAGGGCACAGCACTTGGTGCCAGTGACTCAGTGACATTCATTTAATGCCTCCTTGGGGACTCGGGGCCTCCATACTGCACTAGGGCAATGGACATTTTGGCTGTTGGTTGTCGTGACCCAGATATCGCACAGTGAGCGGGATAACGTAAACAGGACGGCCATTAGAAATCTACTGAATTATAGATGAAAAGAAAGACAGTCTAGGAAGAATACGAATCCTCAAGATCCTTGTGTTTTTATATAGTCTCCATCTTTGTCTCTCAGCCTCATCGCTGTGGTGTTCCTCACTGCTCCTCCCAGAGATCACCTGTCAATCAAACAGTGTGTCCAGTACTGTGACGTCTTTCTCCTTGGATTTTCTGTTGATGCAGTTTGAGTTTCTGTAGGTGGCGCTCTTTTCTTTGGCTCTTCAGCCACGGTGGCTATCACTGGTCATGCTAACTACCCAGTTCTTCTTCTAGTTATTCCAAACAAACCGGAAAATCACTGGAGAATCATTATATCAATCGCCGAGAGAGTAACAAAATAGACATTTGTTTAGATGAAAATATTGCTAACACTGTGTGCCTGTATGTGTGTGTGTGTGAGCGAGAGAGAGAGAGAGAGACAGACAGCCATGTGACCCTGACCATGACGGCGCTGACATCAAGTTCAGGTCCCATGGTGAAAGATCAAAGTGCTGGGATGACCCGTGCAGAATGCAGAAAACTTTAGAAAATGCCCGTGAGAAGACTGCCAGCTTCTGTATGGTCCTATTGATTTCACTGTGCCGAAGAGTCAGCTGAAACCATGACAGCCTTGGTCTGAAACTATAATATGACACCATATGATGCTTTGTGTGGCCAGGGGGAGCTCTGAGGGGGAATACTGAAGGCTTTCAGCATTTACGTAATGT
Source organism: Hoplostethus atlanticus (assembly GCA_034670405.1). Taxonomy (NCBI): domain Eukaryota; kingdom Metazoa; phylum Chordata; class Actinopteri; order Trachichthyiformes; family Trachichthyidae; genus Hoplostethus; species Hoplostethus atlanticus. The sequence goes on along the minus strand of JAXDDX010000010.1, from coordinate 7,795,734 downwards.
GTTACTTTGGGACACGACGTCTGCTGAGAACAGACTTCAGCCGTTAGTCTGGGATCATTGGACAAAAAAATGATTTTCTCTACACTGGACAGATGTGCTTGTGTTTGAAGAAGGCAGAATATCAAAATAGTCACTTTATTCCTACAGCCTCTACTCCCATGATCCTGGTAATCCCTGCTGATTAATACTTACATACTGTGATTCTGCTAATGCTGCAATGCTTGAATCCTTGTGCATCAGTCACTCATACTACTAATGTTAATAAAGCAATACTTGAATTCCCTACGCTGATTGATTGATACTTGACCTACCACTGCAATGTGGTACCTTGTTGTTTTGTTGCACTATTTAGTTTTGTACACCACTCTGGATTCTACTTTTAATTGTAGTTTTTCCTTTCACTGTGTACTTGCGTAACTTGGATTGACAATAAAGTTGAATCGAATCGAGGCCCCTGGTATCAGATTTTATTATGGAGGAATTCTTAGATCCTAGCATCCTTTAGTAGCCTTGTATGGACTCAATATCCCAAACCAGTATCGATACTGCTCCTCCATCTCTTAACTGTGACAACAGAAATCCAATAATATCTCCTTACAGCACAAATGAGAGGGCAGCATCAACCCTGACCTCTAACATCTGATGTATGGATGTACAGCTGAAAAGATTGCTGTGAAATAGGTACAACTCCTTGTTCAAGACAGACCACTGCCATAAAAGCACATCTGGCTCCTAAAGCTGATGCAAACATCCTATAAGCCTGTCTCTATTCCATCGCCTATGGAAAAAACTCCCATGCTATGGCGTACGCCAGCTGATGACACTGCATATTAGAGTCTTAGCTCTGCGGTTTCAGCGTTGAGCAAGAGTTCACCACATTTACACATACCGACTCCTATTCCAGACCACGGGAATAAGACGCTACATGTTTCAACGTTTTCATCCGAAAGCAAGGCCAGGCGTAAGCGCAGTGAAACAACAGAGATGATGCTGAGGCGGTGGGAGAGCGAGACAGGGTGACGGGGAGACAGGAAGGCTGGGCTTTCTGACAGGCAGACAGGGCAGTCATACTGGCAGAGGCAGATCATGAGACGTCTTACAGTACCATGAGTGCATACATTTTGTAGCATGGGTGGGAATTGGACCACTAACCCCCTGTCAGTGTCGTGCTGTAGCCACTGGGCTGCAAAAAAAAGGCTTGCTGAGGAGGATACTGACTGACAGACAGGCCGATAACTGGAGGCAGATAGACTGGCAGCTAGAGAAGCGGGCAGACGGAATATGGCAGACAGACAGGGAGGCCAGCGTCTGACGGCTGTCCGGCTTCTCACGCTTTCATCTCTTGCTGCCAGATCAGCCTGACAGAAAATCAATGACGCTGCACTCTCATACAGACGCACAATATCTCTTGGAACAGGCGAGGACGATACAGCAATGCTGAATATTGGCTTGTCATGTCTGTTCTCGTGCTATGAGATCAGACACGAGAGAGCATCCGATTTTGGCTTGTGCAAACACAGCATAGCTGCGATGATGATGATGATGATGATGATGAAGAACAAGCAACGATCCACCACGGTTCGCACTTTGTATGCATTGGAATGTCCCGAAGCTATAACCTTAACGTCACTAGGTCTATTATCGGACACAATTCTGACAGCTCTGGCGAGGTTTTCAGTGTTTTTCATGCCCATCAGTTTGGTCAGCGTAACCGCAGCGAGATGAATGGGGATGTGGGCTAGAGCATTCCCACTGCCACAAGGCTTATAGCAGCAGACAAATCACGAGCAGTCGTCCGGCGCTAGTTTAGGCGGCTCATATTGAAACTTACATAAACGGTTATAAAACTTGGCATACGCATTGGTAAGCCTGTTTGGGTGCCGTGGACTTTGCGGAATGCCGTCGTAAAAATTTCGCTGAGAAAATGGAAAGAAGCACGTCAGACGGCATGTCCGATAATGGATGCATTGACAACGAGATGCGCAACCGAATTGTAAGGAGAGGGGGGGGCGAGTTTCGCACCAACAACACCCCCCCGGACCGCCGCATCACCGACGTTATAACGGTGCCTTGATGCCCGCTTAATGTCTAATACAACCCAGCACCAGCTCTGGTTAAGGGCTCATCTCAGGACATCACAACCTGCAGACAGTAGGGATCATCTGGGAACGCAAATATTCTGAGATTATTCTAAAACAGCACAAGATCACAGACCCGGTAATAACTAGAAATCTGTTATTTACCTTCATGTCGTTGACAATCGCCTGAAATAGACCCCCGAGGGCCCCGCATTCCTTCTCCACGGTCTCCATGTTTGCCAAATCCACCGTTCACCGGAATTTGCAGAGGCGCGCACCGACTGCGCGCTACCAGCACCCCGCAGGAAAAAAAAATAAATGTACAAATGTATTCCCACAAAATAATGACGGGCCCTCCGGTCTCTGTTTTGAACGGGGGACCCAGAAGGGAGGGATGCAAATAGAGGAGAGGAAAAAAAGAAAAGATGCAGAAAGAAACGGTTTGCGCTGCAGTCTGGTCCAAGCGAAGGGAATAGGGGTTGTGAGAGAGGAAAGATGTGTTGGTTCTCTCTCTCTCTCTCTCTCTGTCTCTCTCTGTCTGTCTGTCTCTCTCTCTTTCTCTCTGCGTCCAAGTCAGGCGGTGAGACGTGCGAACGGTAACGGGACGACCACGCTCATCTTGGCGCAGCCAGCGCGACGCGGAGTCGGTGAGGACGCATGGAAGGCAGCGGAGAACCGGAGCGATGGATCACCGAGTGAGTATGTCGGTGTCTCTCTCTGTGTCTGTAGTGTGTGCGTGCGTGCGTGCGCTCGCGCGTGTGCGCGTGCAGTTTGTGTTGGTAAAGGCAGGCTGTGATTGGTGCAGAGGCGGTGGTCTCAGCGGTGCGGGGAGAGCAGCCAGTAATACGATCCATGGGAATCAAAAAAAGGAGGCTGGACAACTCCGGACAGCCTGTCACATGGCCACACACACACACACACACACACAGACACACACACACACACTATAACGAATACCCACTAGAGAAAAAAAATCAGTCGGGGATAAATGTCAAATAGATGCGTGCGTGTGCGTGTGTAGGCATGTGTGTGTTCACCCTGATGGAAAATCACTTTGATAGTTTTTCTATAATATTCCTATAATCATGTAGTAACGTATAGTGTGTCAGTGCGCCTCCATAGTGAGTGACAGTAGGCTGGGATGCTCCACCTACAGCAATCCATGTCACTAAGGGTCTCTCCATGTCAGCAGTGGTTCCCAAAGTGAGGTCTGGGAACCTCCAGGGGTCCCTGAAGGGGCCTCGGGCAGCGTAATGAGGAATAGTTTAATTCCACAGCACAATGAGAGCATGTGTAAGGATGACTTTTTTTTTTGGGATAGGTTTCACCTCCCCACTATCTCGCCACCTACAGTATAGACAGTTATATAATGCTGCATGGAGTCATATCTAATTACAACAGATCTTCTCAGATCGGGTTACCGGGGACAAAATCTTTATTAGTAAAGTAAAGTTAATTTGTTCATTTGAGGCTCTATGACGTTATACTGTCACATGATAACCTCATGACAATTTAGTCTCTTTAGTCTCTTTCATATCTTTTCATATCTTCACATTTGAAGTATGAAGTATGTATTATGTCATCGCAAAAATGCATGGCTGACAATGTGAAAAATCAGTTTGTTTGTTTTTTTAATTTGTGAAAAATAACTTTTTTGGGCGATATCCTAAAAGGGTTTCATTCAGCAGGGCAGCAGGACAGACAGCCACATGCCACAACGTCCTCATCGACATCCTCCACCTTTTGTGCAACGCGGTGACTCTGAGTGAACCTTGATTTAGAGGAAACGTCTGTGAGACCTTGTATCTATTGAGCAGCTGACAACGGGCATGCAGACACAATGCTGCACAATCCATAGGGACAAGCGTACACACACACACACACACACACACACACACACACACACAACCCTAAAGCTCATACTAAATCATCACAACATCCTAAGAGAGACCTCATATGGCGTGAAGGAGGGGGACACGCCTGTGTGAGCATGTCCAATGTGTGTGTACGTATATGTGTGTGTGTGTATAATTATGTGCACTATACATGTGTTTGTGTGTGTGTGTGTGTGTGTGTGTGTGTGTGTGTGTGTGTGTGTGTGTGTGTGTGTGTGTGAGTGTGGCTGTAATGGTCTCAGACGGTGACCTTGAAGGAGGAAGGATGTAATGGATATGATATAGCCGCTAATGTTCTTGTCCTGAACTAACCCTTCCTGTGTGTGTGTGTGTGTGTGTGTGTGTGTGTGTGTGTGTGTGTGTGTGTGTGTGTGTGTGTGTGCGTCAATGCATGTGTTTGTACATTGTCTTTCCTGCATACAGTCAGTTTAGTTCAGGAACTGTCTGGCTACTGTAAAAGTCAGCTCAGCAGGCAGATTTACCGGTTTGCTTGGATTTGAACTGCACGTGTGTTCAATCACTGGAACATCTTCCTCTGGTTTATGGTCATCTCTCATGAGGTCTTTCCTGAAAAAAACAGATCAGATGAGTGCAGAAAATAAACACGCTTCAAAGAGTCACGAAAACAGCGCTGGTGTATTAACAGCTGTGTATGGTAAAGTGACGGATTCCAGCCAGGATAAATCAATTTGACAAGGCTTTACTGCATTCCTACCATGGAACTGGCCTCTTCTTCTTCTTCTGAAGACATACACATACATACATCCACAGACTCGCACACTGTTTGAGAAACATGAGAAACTGATATTATCACCTTGACCAATACATGTTTTCAGGTCAAATATCAACGTGGACAATTGGGGACGGAATTTAACGGTTTCACACATGTGAGCTGCTTGAGGTGTTTTTGTCATTTTTCTTTCCTTTTGAGGTGAAATTTACACATCACCTTGGGAAATATCGCTGAAAATCATCTAATTTATATTGTAACCATCTTAAGATCCAAACAGCATTATAAAACTAATATGCACTGTACGGCTTGTAATGACTCACATCCGCCACACTAATGCTGGAAGAACCCACAGACATGTCTCCATTAACTTTATTTCACCAGTTCAACCCCATTGAGCTCAATGATCCCTTTTTCCAGTGGGACAAACCTATATCTTCAACTTCGACTGTTGAGGACATTGTCTGAAATTAACGTTTTAGGCGTACAGAGCCCATTTTCAGCAACCATCACTCCTATGTTCCAATGGCACATTGTGTTAGCTAATCCAAGTTTATCATGTTAAAAGGCTAATTGATCATTAGAAAACTGTTGTGCTGATTAAAGAAGCAATACAATTGAATTTAGTTGAGTATCTGGAGCATCAGCATTTGTAGGTTCGATTATGGTCTCAAAATGGCCAGAAAAAAAAGAACTTTCTTCTGAAACTCGTCAGTCTATTCTTGTTCTGAGAAATGAAGGCTATTCCATGCGAAGAAACTGGAGATTACACAACGGTGTGTACTACTCCCTTCACAGAACAGCGCAAACTGGCTCTAACCAGAATAGAAAGAGAAGGGAGGCCCCGGTGCACAACTGAGCTAGAGGACAAGTACATCAGAGTCTCTAGCTTGAGAAACAGACGCCTCACAGGTCCTCAACTGGCAGCTTCATTAAATGGTACCCGCAAAACACCAGTCCCAATGTTAACAGTGAAGAAGCGACTCCAGGATGCTGGCCTTCTAGGCAGAGTAGCAAAGAAAAAGCCATATCTGAGACTGGCCAATAAAAGGAGAAGATTAAGATGGGCAAAGAACGATTTAGGGAAGAAGCAGTCAGCTGGTATTCTGTCTGTAATGGAGTGGCCAGCGCCGTCACCAGATCTCAACCCTATTGAGCTGTTGTGGGAGCAGCTTGACCGTATGGTATGTAAGAAGTGCCCATCAAGCCAATCCAACTTGTGGGAGGTGCTTCAGGAAGCATGGGGTGAAAATTCTTCAGATTACCTCAACAAATTGACAGCTAGAATGCCAAAGGTCTGCAAGGCTGTAATTGCTGCAAATGGAGGATTCTTTGACGAAAGCAAAGTTTGAAGGACAAAATTATTATTTCAAGTAAAAATCATTATTTCTAACCTTGTCAATGTCTTGACTATATTTTCTATTCATTTTGCAACTCATTTGATGAATAAAAGTGTGAGTTTTCATGGAAAACATGACATTTTCTGGGTGACCCCAAACTTTTGAGTGGTAGTGTACATTTTTCAAAATAAAATGTTTCAATGCTTTTTTCTGTATATAATCAGGTATAACAAACTTGTGCAAACTTGCTTACTTGGGATACAACAGGTCAAGTTTACAATTCATCAGTGCAACAGAATAGAAATTACCAGAGAGCACATTGAAGCGTTATTTTATCGTCTAAAAAAAGAGAAATGAATGAAACCATTGATTTATCCGTCAAAGACAAATGTTATGGCCATGTGGCACTTCCCTGGGTACAGATGAAAACTGATACCATCTTTATACAGTTTTGATTAGGCCTTCAATTTCTGGCTAATGAGGTCAATTTGACATTCTTCACATTCTCAAACCAGTCAAATCTCCATCCATGAATGAGTTTTAAACAGCCTTCCCAAAATCACCATTATGCCCGGCAATCCCAAACCGTCACTAGGAAAATTTCCGACAAATCCCATCTTGTTGAGTCAAATCAATTCTGAGGGGAGAAACACACTCCAGCACATTCCTGAATTTATGATGCATATGTTTGGAAAACCACTTGGAGTAGCGTGAGACATAATACTCAGTAATAGGTGGACAGTGTTTCAAATCAGAGGTCCTGAGCCAAGGAAAAGCCTGCTCTCGTTCATTCTGAGGTCCAATACGGCAGTCAGGGTGACACACACACACACACACACACACAAACACACACACAGGTCACAGACAAATCAAATTGTACTCAGTTTTCACCCTGCTCTATTTCCATTTGTTGACAACAGTGTGGAAAAAGTGTCAAGTTAGGGGAAATCCAAGTTCCTTTTTATTTAAGCTGCGAGGCATTACGAGGGGAAGTAAAGGATCTGTGGGGGTTGCGGTTTCGCTGAACTTGCGAAAACAACCCCTTTATAGTTTAATATTTCTTTCTAATTTGTGGGATTTAGAGCCACTTTTTTATGCATCCATCCAAAATGCATCACAAACAAAACTATACTGAGAAGATTCATGGGAGAAATAGTGATTATTTGTCCAATTAAACATAACATGGTTTTCTTTTGCAAGTGAAGGCTGATCAAACAGCTGGAGTGTCTCCATGGCAACAATTGTAACAATGAATTCTGAATTCTATATCATGAGGTCATAATGGTGGAATGGAATGCTGGGTCACCAAACCGAATCCTGCTCCACAAAGGGTTAACTCTTCACAGAACGGAGAATCACCTTCCGCTACTGATTGATGGGCATAAAAATGAATGGCAGCTGCCAATCTCTCCTGCGTTGGCAGCGGTCTTTGTTTGGTCAAGGATATGTTGATCGCATTATAAATAAAACCAATCATCTAATATCAAGGATCAAACAGCCTGTCATATCAACTTCATTTGCTGAAATAAATTGTTAGACATTCATCCTCCTCATTGTGTTAGTCACCATGGAATCAGCAGTCTCCAATTACGTCAGTCCTGCTGTAATCAACATGTTTACAAAAAATATTTGAATCATTTATCTAATTCAACTTGTTAAACAGTGAAAAAGACCACTTTGCAAACAGATACATACTAAACCCTGGTTTTGGTTCATAGATTTCTTTTTTCACATTTAGCAGTTGAATCCCAGCAATCAATATCATCACTAAAACTGATCACTGATCAGTTTCACCATAGTCAGTATCAACAGGAATCAACTGATTAACATGCTCGCCATTCATTCATTTACAAAAATAACTACTCTACGGATTTATGATATAAAACAAATAATGAACACATACAATGTTTTTATAGTGCAGTTTACTATCATTTTTTGTTAAATATATTAGTGAAATGTATTGCGCCTGAAACTGCTGAAATGATAGCAAAGGCATTTTCACAGTGACAGATGTACCAGAAGGGGAGCGGAGAGAGAGATGAAAGACGGAGGATGCTAAAAGGTGTCGAGGGATAAACGGAGAACCTCAGAGCGGGAGATGGAGAGGTGAGAAGTGGGCAGAGTGACTCACGGCGACCTATTTTAGAGCAGCAAAGTGCAGAGGCTGGGATCAAACAGAGACGTTAATACTGCTGTCTGATGCACTGGGACTCGTTCTTTAAAGGGATTTGATGTGATGCGTTTCCTTCTAACCTGATTCCTCTTGAGCAAAATTTAGGATGGCTTAATCCAGATAGATTTAGATGTCTGTCTTTTGTGCATTCATACCATGCCTTTATCCTGGCTTGTATTTAGGGAAGTGTGGACGTGACTGAGTTATACTTTCAGTGTCATTGACCTTAAGTGGCTTTGAAGGGTTTAAACCAACCCTCTGTTGGACGGAGTGGAATGTAAACCCCTTAAACTCACTTTATCCCACCTATTTATGGATTACAGTTTACTCAGCTCTTTAGGCTGATTTAAGCCTTTATGAGTTAAATTCATATATATAGAGTATATATCAAGTTATATCAAGATAGGGTCATTTCAGGAGAAAAAGCAAACATGAATATGATTTATTTTTCTTCATATTGGTGGTTGTTGGCCTTATAATAGTTTCCCCACCTTTATATTTACCACTACATCACTACAGTATATGCTAACTGTGTCATTGCTACTTAACAATAATTCACTTTTACTGAAGCTGATGGCCTGTAATGTTTACAGAGAGGGAGCGAGGCCACTGCTGATTCATGGCCAGAGCAGACTAGCAGACACACACAACCAAACACACATGAACACACACACACCAGATTCTGCTCAGACCAGTGTCCCTGGGTGGGGTCAGGGGTCAGATGTGAGCTGACCGTAAAATGGGATGAATTGGCATTTCCTTTGAGAGGAAAGCAGCAGAACTTGAGCAACTGATGTACTGAAAGCAGTTGTGAGCAGCTTGTATTGAACTAGAGCTTCCTGTACGGTGTGAAGTTATGCTGCTGTCATGAGCTTTTTAAGAATTTATCATCAGCTGGGAGTACATGCACCATTGTTATGGTTATTGAGACACCGACACTGGCAGTTGCTACTGTAGCATTTGTTAAGGCATAATATAGATAACATAAAGTTGATGGGACATCAAAATCAATATTAAATTCCTCTTTATATCGTTCAGAAACAGTTTATTTTTGCATGTTATTTTTCAGATTCACAGTTTTCAGCTTCACAGACTTCTTAATACTCACAACTTCTGCTTTCAATAGAGGGTCTTCAGTTGCATCACCAATCTTCTGGCCACGTCTGGTTGCATCATGTCCAGTGATCTAGCAAATAATGGCTAAATATATAGAAAAAGAAAAGAGAGAGATACCTGAAAAACTTTGGCTTCTGTAGGCTCGGGATAATTCAAAATGTCAAACATACCTCTCAAAAACGTGGTAATTCCTTTAAATACCCAATATCAGAACCTTTAGTCCAATAAGTTATGACAGTAAAAGAACAGGAAGATGCTTTTAAATATCAGTGAACCCAAATTAAGTGCAGTTTGACCTTCAAAATATCAAATCAGGTCAACCTTAGACGGGATGTGAGATCAGAGAGGGAAAGATGTACAGTATTTCCCTCCTATCCCAGTCAACAGCATAGACAGACACAGCAGCAAAGCTGGTGAGAGGACAGATTCACAGAGACAAGAATGAAAACAGAGTGATGAAACGAAAAAAGTGAGGCTATAAAAAAGATGAAGGCATAAAAGGAAAAAGAAATTGCAGGGAACTTGCGTTGCTGTGTGACAGAGAGACGAGAAGACGACCAAGGATAAGAGAGCAGAAGAAGAAGTAGTAATAGAGACTCGGAGAGGTGTGAGAGGAGGATGAGCGAGTGGAAGAGAGGAAGAAAGGAGGGATGAACAGATTTCCTCCACCCGGGGGGGTGACAGACCGAACACCTGCTGGAGACAGTGAGTCACCTTCAGACTGCAACTCCAGGAGTCAACACACACACACTGCAAAAAATGACAAGTTTGGCAAGGCATTTCATTTCATATCCAAACTTATTCTTAATGAAACTACGTCATTACACTGGCAGATCATTTTGCAGGTAACTCTTTTCATTGTTTCCTGTAAAATGATCTTCCAGTGCAGTGAGATGATTTGACCAAAACTACCCTGAATAAAGTTGATATTTCTGGATACAAGATAACTTGCAGTGTACGCATGCACACACGTAAACATGGACGCACACACTAACCAGTCAAACAATCACCGAATTTAAAAAAAGATAAAAAGTTTCACTTGCTTCAGGGATTTTCAAGAAACAAAGCAGAATAAAGCAGCTTGCTTCGCTTGCTTTAAAAAGATTAAAAAATTATAAACTAGGCCAAAATATACGTATTACACACGTCAGTGTGTATCTATGTTTGTGTATCTGATGCATTAGTGAATGTGCAGTTGGAGGAGCTGCATGTCTGCCTGAATCCATAACCCTGGATTATGGGAAACACACAGATGGATCTGTAGGTCTCCCCTGAGACTCTCTCTCTCTCTCTCTCTCTCTCTCTCTCATTTTCAGTATCTTTTTTTATCTCTCCATCTGTCACTCACTTTGCCTCATCTCTCTATCTCCTTTTCATCCTTTCTTTCTCTCATTTCTTTCCACTCTTCCTCTCACTTATCTCTCTCTTTTTCCCTCAAGTCACTTCGCCTCTCTCTCTCTCTCTCTCTCTCTCTCTCTCTCTCTCTCTCTCTGCTGAGTAAGTCCCTATGCCTGTCAAGTGGACAGACCAGACAAAACTATGAGATGGAGGGAGGGTGACGGAGTGGAGGAAGAGGAGGGAAGAGGGGATGGGAAGGTAAAGAAAGGAGTGTCATGGGAAGAGAGGAGGGAAAGGTGGGGGAGGGATAAAGAAGAGACCCCAATTTTTACCCTACTGCACTCCCCTCTCCTTCCTCCTCCTCCTCCTCCTCCTCCTCCTCCTCTTCCTCTGTGTGGCAGAGCAGAATGTAGGTCTGTGCTTGCCTACAGCCATCAGCAACAATCAGTTCTGCCCCAGTTACTGACGCATCTCACAGACTAAACACACACACACACACGCTGGAAAACACAGAAACACACACACAAACATGCACACCGAAGCATGCACACTTGCATGTGCTTGCAGAAACACACATGCACAGTCACTCACAGGAGCACACACACACGCAAAGACATGATCTGCCTGCATTAGGCAACACGCCTGCACAGATGTATGCAAACATTTGAACCATATGTTTTCACACTTTGGGAGAGGATTTGGATAAACACTGTCAATTGAAATTAAATTCTTCCTCTGGAGGCGATGTACACATGCTACTGTGCACATTATTCAGACACACACACACACACACACACACACACACACACACACACCGCCCAATCTGTGTTCAACCTCACTAGCATGGCTGCAGATCACTGTCTAACCAGCTGTACTGAGCCCTGCTGAAGTGTACACTGGTGTTACGCTGTACACTGTGTTTTATTACTACGTTTCCCACCATACTAACAACTGGGCCAGTATGAAAGGGTCGACCCTGGGCAAGATCAGCGGGGTCAAACTCCACTTGGGGTCAAAGTTCAGTGTTTAATCCTTGTTGTGGGGCCACGCCTCCTAGGTTTGTTTTTTTTTCCCAGCGCATGAACGATACAATACACCCATGCACAATGCAACACTGAAAGCAAGCTATACAACGGTGGCAGGCCTCTCTTTCTCTCTGCAGGTTGCCACTCAGCTTCAGGCTATGTCAGGACAGTGCATGGGTTGACTCATTGTGTCACTCTAACTCTCCTCCTGCCTCACTCTCGCAATCTAATAGTGGAAGGAGATTACGCCCATGGGCAATACATTCAGGTACATAAAAGGTACCATGCATTACTTCCAAGTCTAATTGGACAAGGACAAATGCCACCCCATGTGGTCCTCCTCAACCGCTTGACCTTATCCTTCACAATAAGGCAAATACAGCACACACCTACTGAATATGTACTTTACTTTGCTTTTTCTCCATACCTCTTGTATATCCTCCCCTCCCTGCCAATCTTGTCTCTTATATAGAGTGGTTGCAGACAGTGTGCTGTATTCCAGAGGGAGGTATTCCTTCAGCAGCACGTCATAGATTTCTTTAAAGAACATGTGAAGAGCTCTTTGTGCCAAGACTTAATCAGAACAGGTTGCAGAGAGGCAGAGAGAGAGATGCTACACCACCTACACCAGAAAAGAGATGAAGGACAAATCACCCACACACACATTTGGTTATCTTTTCTGATGAAATGTGTCACAATCTGCCAGACATCCTCGCTTTCTCTCCTTCTCCCATTTCTAAAGACCAACAAAAATCAAGCTTACTGTCTAGGATTGGTTCTCTGAACCGGGAAAGCATATAATCTGTGCTTAGACTTTCTCGTGGCTTCTTCTGTGGAAAGAATATGACAAGATTTTTCACAAATATCTTGAGCTGTAATTAGAGGTGCTCAGTTTTAGGCTTTTCTCTAAATTGTTGTGAATTGACTCTTCGGGGCCGTGTTCTACAGCCCCCGTTAGCTGTTTTCTAATGTCATTTCATTACATCCTGATCCTGGTACTTTTGATGTATAACCTACCAGCGTGAAATTAGTTCTGAAGGCACAAATTATTTTCAGCAAAATGTAAAGGGAAAGGGAAAAAAGTAAATGCTACATAAATACTGTGTGTCAAACCCAGTCTGTCAAAGTGATGAAGTTTGCTGATGATACAACTTTAGCAGGCTCAGTATCAGGTCGGGAAGAGGCACTTATTGAAGACGTTTATATGAACTCTATTCAATCTTAACACAATTATGGCGATACTCTGACTATTGAAATTGTCATGTAAATCTTTATTTAAGTTCTTTAATCGGGGTAAGGTCATAATCAGAGTAAGCATAACCCGGTTAGCACACCTAGATTTCTGCTCAATCTCTTATTTATTAGGGCATGTCTTAGTCAGATTTCTTTTGGCTTTTTCAAACTGTGGATGTCGATCACCAGACGCAATAACCTGGATGTTGAATTTACAATTAAATAATTTATGGGGTAATCATATAAACATACTCATTTACTGGTGCAATGACAGAAACATAGACATCATGTTGGGAAAGCTTAAGAGGTCAGGTAGTGGAAGGGTGGAAAGTTTCTCCCATACCCCATTTGTGGAGGGACACATCTGTTCAGGACACAAGGCATTTGGAAAGGGTTGTTTGCATAGCAGCAAAATTATTGGCTACAATATGAAGCTCTAAAGTTGCTGACTGGCCCCTCTCACCCAGCCAATTCATATTTCTCACTCTGGAAGGCCAGGAACTTACATCACAGCCCAAATCCTGATGAAAAACGACTGTTGAACAGGAACAAATAAAAAAAAAAGTACTGATTGATTGTTTTTCATGCTTGTCATTCTTTGCCTTTGTATAGGCATATTAACTGACCTTGCCTGACTGATCTGTATATTTATTGTTGCCATTGGTGATGGGTATTGTATTTTATGTTTATGTATATGTGTACCTGATGTTCTGTCTTTTCTATCCTGAGCACACTGAGACACAATACCTTGGTTGTTATGGCAATAAAACACTGAATATATGTTTATTTTTATCTTAAAAATGATTGTGATGGTGATGATAGTGGTGATGATGGTGATGATGATGATGATGATGATGCCAACAAAGCAGGAGGAAAGTGATGACATTTGCGTTGAGACAGCAGGACTGGAGAGAGGAGGAGGAGCAGAGGAGAGGAGATCTGCTCTCATTAATCTTTCACTTTCATTCACAGTAAATTATTAAAGAGCCTCCGTGTTGCCATCGTGTCTCTGATACACTATGGTTCCTAGTCTTCATAAGGCACACACACACACACACTCACACACACACACACACACACACACCTACACACTCACGCACGCACACACACACAAACCATGCACATGTCAAGTAACACACAGATATGCATAATATGCATAAATGCATGACATCGTTCGTGCATTCACATACACACAGTTGTCCTGATGTTACCGTACACACACACACACACAGACACACACACACACACACACACACACACCATCTCAAGGGAGCTGATTAGGGTAAGATGTGTCAGCCCAACCTTGGTACCCCCCCACCCTCCCCCTACCCACACAAACAGGCTACACCACTGCCACCACCTTGTCATACCCCAGCTCCATGTATATCAAACACACACACACACACACACACACACACACACACACACACCGATGTTCTCTTTTGCAATTCGTGAACTTATTATACGGTTCTATCTAGGTAGAGTGCAGTTCTGAGCTACTGAGCATCAAAGATTTATGTCCCAGCTGGCAAAACTGTACTTTCTATCTTTTTGACAAAGTTGACATAAAGTAACATTCAAAGATCAGGAATAAGTGGATAACTCAATGTTGATAAAAAAAAAGACACAGTCAGTCAGTTAGAACCATAGAATTACAGACTCACAAATTGGTAATGATGACATATTCCTTTATTTTAAGCCATTTATTCTGTCTGTTGAATAATCCATGGAGTGACTCAGACAAAAGATACCTGCATATCTATAAAAAATACAAACACAGACATGAAATATATATTATATTATATTATATTATATTATATTATATTATATTATGACTGTTTTAAAGTAAATGTCCAACTTGATCTGCAGCAAAGGAATTAATTTGTGTTGATAAAAATATGAAAAAACCCTATGCGTATATTTATGCATCGAGGGCAACCAACCAAACAAAGAGCAATCTTGATATTCAATTATAAAGAAACCAACCATATAATTCTAAGTGAACCAAAGAAATAAACCACTGCTCAAAGCATTATCAACGAGATGTGAAATAATAAGAAAACTCACATGATTTACGCAATCAACAAAACTCTCAAACAAAAGGGAGGAGTGGCGGATTGTCATCCCCTTTTTAAAGGGCCAGCAATCAGGGTTGGTGGAGGACAGGGTTCTCTGCTGGGCCCAGCTTAACCCTTGAGCGCCTGCCGCTCTTCACAACAATATTTATATTTGATATTTGGGCATGTTCTTTATTTGGGACGTTCATTAAGACTTGAGATTTAGATCACGATTTCATAAATTTACAAATGTTTTGAATGAGAAAATCGTATACAACCCTTCCCTGCACCGTGTCCTGGTGTGTACAGCCTTCTGTCGGGACAGCAAGCAGTTGTTTAGCCTGAACTGCCCTCGACAGGCAAGATGTGACCAGTCAAGTAGTTTGACCCAGGCTTTAGGCTGAAATCTTGCCCGGTGCATTAACACATGACATCACAAACTTAGAGAGATAACAAAAGCTAGAAAAATGTAAAATGTATGTTCTGTCTCGGGTGAGATGCAGAGCCCATTGTGAAGCTGTGATGTCTGCTGCTTGGCCCAGATACATCAGACTGTCTGGATCCAGCATAGCAACAAGGCATCTGATCAAAGTGTTTGGAAGGGAGAAATGAAAAGAGAGAAACAGAGTAGGGGAGGGGAGGGGGGGTTGGAGTAGACAGAGACAAAGAGAAAAGAAAAGTTAAAAAACAACAAGAAGTGCTGAGGGAAAGTGGAAAGAGAGAGTTTGTTGCCACAGAGTGTGAGAAAGACCAGCGAAAGAGAGAGAAAGGAGGACGATGGAGGACAATTGACCTCTCAGTAACAGAGAAGAGGAGGCTCTCCAGTAGCGAAGAGGCTGGAGGAGGATTCAATTGTTCTTTTATCTCATTTCAATTCATCTCCATTTCTGACCAACATGGGAAAGGCTTGTGCAAAAACACGTCCGTGCAATAACACCCGTCTACAAACATGGAATTACACACACAGAAACTGTTGTGCACAAAGGTTTGCTGTGCTGGTTTGATGGTATGCAACTTCCCTCTAATGAAAAATTAAATGCCTGTGAAAAAGTGGCAGGCTTGCCGTACACTTCATCAATCATTATCTTTATAGTTGTAATCTTTTTAATCCAGGCTGATAAACCTGGTCAACCATGGTTCCTCCTCCTTCTAATGTTTTTATCTTTTTCCTGTCAAAATAGAAACATGGGCTAATTATAGGAATAGGTTCGGATCAATGCTTCTGGAAAATTGAAAGTGAAAATCCAATATGGTTTTATTTCTCAATAGCTGCTTAACGATACTGCCTCCCCTGGTTGGGAGGGATTCCCTCAATGCCAATGAATTGGAGCAAAGCTGCCAGTCTGTGAAGCGTAAATAACATGGACAGACAAACAGTTGATCAACTCTTTCATGCTGTGTTCTTCACATGTGTGAGGACAGCTAAATGTCTTACTGGCAGTACCAGAGTGTTGAATAGTTTCACGAGGTGTGTGTTTGGTATTGATTACATGAAGGGGATAATACGATACTGGAATGTCAAAGAGCAAAAAGCCACAAGGAATGAGACAGGAATTTATCTCCACTCCCAAAGCCTTTATTAGAGCCAGTAGTGCAGGGAGCCTTTCCCTAATCAGCTGTTCAGATTTCCACACATACCGAATGTGGATATGAAAACAAACAGGACTCTCCTCTCCTCTCCTCTCCTTAGGACCTCGTCTTCTGCAGTTCTGGATGGGTGGAGGTTTATCAGCCTGGTGATGGTTCTCCTTCTTCTCCAAGTCCAGGAGGAACAAAACCTGGGGCCTGTTCCAAGAAGCGGGTTTAGTGAAAACTCTGAGTTTGTTAACCCTGAGATGAGGGAAACTCTGGGTTTTCCGTTCCAGAAAGAGAGGTAACTCAAACTCTGATTCAGTTACCATGGTAACTGACTCTGTGAACCTAACCTGCTCGCTGGCAGGTTTTCTTGAACAAACCCTGAGTTTCTCCCTGTCTCCTCCCTCTGCTGAACCTGAAGCAGCTGTCGGACATGGCGTGTCCTTTCCTCGGTAACCCGATCGATATTCAAGCGGAAGTAATTCGCATAGCCTTATGTCGGGAGAGGATTTTGAGACCCCGATTAGATGTTCTATATCCAGGATGGAAGAGCTGTCCGAGATATAATATGCCGTTTACACTTCACGGATTAAGCTACCACCACCCCGAGTCAAATAAAGACACCTTTCATTTGGTCTTCTTTATTTCCTACAAATACAAAAGCAACAGTTCGTATTTTTATATTGTTCCAACAACACATTTCACCTGTGACCATGCACCCACCTCTAACTTATGTTTGAGCAATTAAATATCTAATTTGCCACCCCAAGTACACCATTTGAAGTATGTCTGGCCCAGACAGCTCAGTTGGTAGAGCATTAGACTCTCAGTCTCAGGGTTGTGGGTTCAATCCCCACACAGTGTTAACTGTCACCTTTGTAAGTTGCTTTGGATAAAAGCGTCTGCTAAATGACTCTATTTTAAATGTTTTTATATTTCATTTTCAGCTGCTGCCAAGTGGCTTTGCGCCCGTGGGATTGCACCTAAATGAAAATATTTTTTCCCAATACCATTCCACCACTTTCTCACATGTAGGTAATATTATAAGAAAGTGTGGTTAAATGTTAAATGAATACACTACTGCATTCAAACGTACGCATTGACTCGGGCAGCGATTCTCTCCCACGCCAATTCCCTCTCCTTTACGACCCTTCTGCTTGCTGGTTGCCATGGTGAATCGTAGTATCGGACCTCCATTGATGATGGCTTTTTATTGTCGTCGCGCACGCGCTTAACTCAAGGTGAACATACTCAAAGTTGATTGAACTAACTCAAATCAGCCGTTCTGGAACCGAAAACTCAGAGTTTCCCATCTCGGAATGAATCAACTCAGAGCGCAGGGTTAGACTCAGAGTTTGCTGAACCTGCTTCTTGGAACGGGCCCCAGAGCCATGAAAGTAGTAATGTTTCTTTGGTTGAAACATTGATTGCAGCACTAGGTTTACAATGCGGGTCTAACTTGCTACAACATTAACAAAAGAAATGTCATTTTCATGTCTAGTTTGGGACAACACACACATATGTGTCACTGCTCAACATACAACCTATGATAATAACAAACTATAAAAACATTAAATGCATTGTTATTGAGGTAGGTTGTGTGGAGAGGTTACACAAATACACATTTTCCCAGATCACTATCCATGTTTGCCTCTTTAAATAAAAAAAGCAATGTAGTTACTTCAACTGTCTCCCAAACAAAACAAATATTACTATTAAGCATACCTGCATTAGATCAGAGACAATGCCTTGCTGGGGTTATCGTTTAAAACAAAACGTCATTAGTACTATTCAACAATGCATTTTGGCGTATGTGATCAGATGTCACAGATGTCACACTCATTTTTTATGAGTAAAACATCTTTGTGTCCCATTGGCATCAACGGAGTATGAGTTGAACTTGTCATACCTCAGCCTCAGGAAGTCCAAATTTGAGCTTGTTGTTTTTATTATTATAATGGAGAGCAAAGAGCAAACAGAGATTGCAAGACATCTATTTGGACGTGATATCTAAAAAAAAAAAATCACATCAGGGGCTTTCAGGGCCAATGTTCCCTCTAAGCAGTCTAGTGACCTGCTCCACTGTCATTTAGTAGCAAATGATATTAGATGCAGAGTGTTTGCCATAGTTTCAGGTTGAGTGAATTGACGTAAAAAAAACAAGTAGAATCTTGAACTGATCCATTGGTGGTGAAGTCTGACTCACTGTACCTCACTGCCTCACCACAGACAGATCCACCTGCCATCTGTAATTCATTGCATCTCTGCCTGCCCGCCTACTGAACCTACCCCCTGTCATCCCTCCTCCGTCCCTTCCTTCCTCTCAAATGTGAAAACACCGCACCATCCCTCCGTCAGTGTGTGTCCATAAATGGATTCCTCACTACCTGACTGTATCTGTCTGAGTCTACCTCTCTCCCGCATGCAGCAGACAGGAGGCTGGGGTGTGATATAACCACTGCAGAGACAGAAGGAAGATGAAAGGGATAGGAGGAAGGGTGGGCAGAGAAAAAAAAAAGCTAAAACCAGCTAATTTACCCATGATGCTTTGAACTAGTAGGCTGTCATTGTTCTTTGTTTCCAGTAGGCATAGAGATCATTCCATAACTGGAAGGTCACAGGTTCGATCCCTCTGATAGCCTGTCTGTTTCTGACTAACCTGGAGTGACGCTGTGCTCTGGCTGTCTGGTGAAATAAAATAAAATAAAATACAAATCTTTACAAAATATTTCAGCTACTCAGCAATAATAGATAAAGCTAATATATACAGAAGATATACACAAAAAGAGACTCACCGTTTTATATTCTATATAAAAAAAAACTTAAAACCAGGGATATAAACAATGCTATTCTTAAACATTGACATTTTTGATCCCGTTTAACCAACGTGGCATTCAAGAAAGCACAAAATATCAGAAACAGAGTTGTTAACTCTTGTTTAACTCATGTCTGTTTGATGGGCTTTCCTCCAGTCAAGACTATAAAATGTGGCAATGATGTCAATATGGAAAGACTAGTGGAAAGACTGTTGACATTAAGGGTTTCATTACTTGATTCACATGCTTTCATGTCCCTGTAGAAAGGCCCATTTAGGTGAATCAACATACCATTACTGAGCACAGGAGGTCCATTAAATTCCATTAATCTACAAGTGTGCTAATCTGATTCTGTAACCCTGTTCAAGTGTATTGTTGCTGAAAGCCGTTCGCTTTTAATGTTCAAGGTTTTTCTTTTGTTCTGCAAGGCTAGGTGAATTATTTGTTTTTTCAGTGGTGGAGCTGTGAGGTTGTGCCAGGGTTTTTTTTCTCCTTCATTTGATGAGAAGAACAGAAAGATCAATCAAAAGTCCACCTTTTCCCTATAAATCTAACATTTCCATGGTGAGACTGCAAGAAAGTTTCAAGGTAAGGTTACAGGTACGGGCAAAGGCTGCATCATTTCATATAATTCAATGGAGCCAAGTGTCTATTTCTGACATGGCTGGGCACTCCCCTCTAGTGGTTAGCTTGTGTAAATTCTACTCAGTTGTTATTACATTACATGGAAGGAGTTCAAATGCTTGGCCTCCTCCTTGACCAAGGAACAAGGCCTGGTTGTTCAGATTGGTCAGAGAACCAGGTCTAGGAAGAGTCTGAGTCCTAATGACGAGGAAAGGAATTTGGGTGCACCTTTATTCAATTTGGAATGTCACTGCAAAGGTGGAAAATGTATTAATCCAATTCGGATTAACACATTTAATCTGAATTGGAATTTCAGGTCGGTAGACCATGAAAATGTTAATGCGATTGCATTGTATTTTCATTTTCATGAAATTAGGGAAACGGCTTAAGAGCAAGGAAATTAAATTGCAAAAGGCGGCAATGCTTCTCACTTTTCATATTTGAACCACAAAGTCATTGAAAATGCCATGTCAAATGACTTTTTCATTAACATTCTCAATTTGTCAGAGATTGCCCTAAATAAGAGCATGAAAATGCAAATGCAATGGGATTATTGAATTTAAATTTAAATTATGATTTAAATGTTAAACAAATATATGAACATTTTTAATAATTTGAATGCATTTTAATTTTCAAATTTGAATTAACATTTGAATGTTGTTCAGCATAAAGCGGGGCACGACTTTGAAAATGAAATGTCAAATGGCTTTTTTCATTAACATTTTAATATTGTCAGCGAATGTAATGTAATACCAGTACATGAAAATTCAAATGCAAATCAAATCAGATTACTATATTTTTATTTTCATATTGACTCAAATAATGAATGCAAAAGTGGAAAATAAAAATTATATTGTGGTTTTGCATTTTCATTTTCCAATTAGCATTAACAATTGTTAACTATACTCTTCCACGGTTTAGTGCTGTCCGACTCGCTGCCCATTCTACTCCTGTAAAACAGAGCGTTACAGTAATGTTTACATTTTTACATCGGTGAGCTCATCAGATGATGGTGGCGCCAGTCCGCCTTAACCAATCAGAGGACAGAGACACTTTCAGGTCCGCCCATGTCATGGCGCTATTGGCTGATTTTCCCAACATCGTTCCGGTGCGTTTCCTCCAGCTGTTATATCATCACCAGCACCTGGGAGGGAAGGAGGAGACGGCAAATAAGACACCTTTTGGTTACAGCGGTGAGTGAGCTATAGTTATGTATCTGTATTTTCATCGTAATTCAATTAAAATGTGTTGTTTGACTCTATTCGATGTCATTTGATTGGCACATCTCAGTGTAAACAAGAAGGATAACCATTACCATTTGTGTTAGCAGTATTGGACAGCTAGCTTGTGAAAGGGATACAAAAGTGTTAAGAATAAATAGTACTTTATTTTTGTGATGCAACGTTAGTCTGCTCCCCTCCCTTCGTGTAATTGTTCAACAGTCTATTGGGGCTAGCTGGCAAAAACAGGAAAGGTTACGTTAGTTGGGATGTTTGGCAAAATTGGCGTCGTTTCAGTGTACCATTCACCTATAGTACTATTGTCTGTGGGGTAGGTGTAACAGGTGCATCCGGCATTATATGAACGTATACAAACGCAACAGCGGGGGTAGCCCTGATACAGGACCCTTTGGGAGTCTTTCATCCTACTTCTCCAAAGGGTCCTGTATCAGGGCAACCAGCGGGGGGCGCTTGCGTCTGCTGTACAGTCCGTCCTTGTAGCTACCGTATAGCACGTGCATACATACAGGTCATCCCTCAGTTATTAAAGATGTGTGTACGCAGGCAAGACCGGGGGGCGCTTGCATCCCCTATACCTACCCTTTAAAAAAACTATTGTTTGTATGTGCGTGCGCATACTTTCAGCTGACATGACAGTCCCTTTGCTCTTTGCTACACCAGAGCCTGTTGTACAAGCTACAGTTTTATCTCCACACAAGTCTCTGCTTGTTATCTCACATCACCAAGGACACGCACTTTGGTTTCCCCCATGAATGATTAGCTCTTCGACTACCTGTTGTGACTTGGTTATTACACTGTTGTTTTATTGACCATCTTGCCATGGTGTAATAAGAAGATCGGTGTCAGTTTCAGCTGTGCGAGTCCAGTATTCATTTGGTTTGCTATGGTGGGTGTACGGCAACACTTTTTGACACACATTGTACATTTAGTGGATGTTATTCTATGTTGCAGTGCACAAAATACTACACCCAGAAGCAAAACTGCTAAAATTGTTCTTGTTGCGCAAGAATAAGTTGCTGTATTCCTTCAAAGTTAACATTTAACAATACTCCATCTACCTTAATCTGTTTGTCCAACAGAGATGAATGGTGCAGCGGCCATGGAGGCCACCAGGAGGCATACCAAGCACAGTACCAATGGCAAAGCGTCTGAGGAGAAGGAGCAGCCTGCACAGTGGGGAAGGGCATGGTACGTTCACGTTACTTTGGGCCATGTTCTCACCTCGGTATCAGTCTCCCCTCCCTCACCAAGTTTATCACAAAGTAGAGCTTGACATGGGCCTGAGAATTCAAGCCCAGTGTTACCCAAACAATGCCAACCCAACCAAGGCCTTTAGCAATATGTTTTAACCAACCAACCCCACACAATTAAGTGACAAAACCTCATCAAACCTCATCAGGTCCTGTGGGATTGGAGCATGAATGTCGAGCTCTGTAACAAACCTCGAAAGACATTTTGTTTAGTGAAGCAATATGGCTCACTAGATCATCATGCTTGTATTACACAGAGTAACTAGGAATATATTACTCTTCAAATCCTCCTGAGACACACATGCAAACCTGCCAACCTGCACGCATTTTGTGTACCAACCACGCAATTCTTGGTCAAAATACGCAGGTATGAAATGCCAGCTGAAACTACGCAAATGAAAAAAATAGAATTTAATTTCAGAAACCAATCAATCAATACAAAACAATACCGTACATGTATTCGGTATTTAAATTACATCCCTCTTGTGCTTCTGTAACGTTAGTCCCTCCCTAGTCTCGGAAACCCGACTCGAGCGAGTTCTGCTGAGTTCTGGCATACAGGCTGGGCACGAGACTAGCCCCTCCCCGACCCAAATCTTCTCACTCACAAACATCCACTGATGCGGTAAGTTAACGCATCACGTTACCATAATGTTACTTTGTCATCGACCGAGATGTACGTTGCATTGCATTGCTGAGGTAAAATGGGAAGTGGGGGAGTAATAATCAAGCACAAGACCGTAATGTTAACATCATATGAAACATTGCTAAACATGTTCGGTAACTTTGTTGTTCGCTAGTTAGTCGTAGCTCGCACACGACGTGATTAGCCTCGTTACGAGACTTAAGGCTACGGTGTGATGAACTGATAACGTAGCAAATAATTCCTATTATTGCAGCCAGTCACCCGACCAGCCTTGCAGGTAGAGATACTAGTCATCATGATGTCCGATGACGACGAGGATACTGACACTGAGAGAGAGCAGCAGACCTAACGTTACTAAAAAGAAGCGAGTGCATGCGCCCCAGAAGTTCCTCGCTTAATATCAGGAGCAATGGCCGTGTCTCCGTCCCTCAAAAATGCCTCACCATGCATTTTGCACATTGTGCAATTATGATGTTGAGCCACCAAGGAGCTTCAGGTAATAATTTAGCTAAAACCTACATACATTCCTAGATAGTTTGTCAATTGAATACCATTTTTTCATTATATGATATGTGTGCTTATATAAGCTGATAATCATAAGTGAATTGCATTCAATTATTTAATTATTAAATAAAAATGGAAATCACGCCCAGAAACTTGGTTTTATTCATAATTGACAATGTTTTACATCGCAACACAAGTTTCTGTAAATACTTGACAATGAAAACATATGTTACAATATACAAAATAAAACATAAAAAAATGTTTTATGCAGGTGTACTCAAACATTTGACTGATACTGTACATGATTTCCAATTTAATAATTAAATAATTGAATGCAATTCACTTATGATTATCAGTTTAAGCACACAGTTTAAGCACACAGTTTAAGCGTTGTCCTGCCGCATTAAAGTTTTTAGGGGCGAGACATACATCCGGCGATAGCGCTTGTTTTAACCAGTTGACAGCTGGCCAGTAAAGCAAACAAGGCTCCAGAACATTTCATTTGTTTGTCTTATACAAGAGACAATTCTGAGAAGATAATACTTTTTTTTTCCTCTGGGTGTTTTTTCCCCCCCCAATGTACAAAAGAAAAATATCTCTGTCTTTTCATTAAAGGAATTCTTCTCAAGAATATATGATTGTATTGTTTTCTTCATAGCCGATTTATAAGTTGAATAACTTGATGATATAGCGGTGAGTGGGGAAATGACCGTGTGCAAAGCGAAGTGGTGCGAAAGCGCGTGAGTGTTACACTATTGTGGTACTCAGAATATTTTCCCAAGGTTGGCAGGTCTGCACATGTCAGCAGAGAGGGGGTCTGGGCGCCAGGGCAGCAAAGAACTTGTTTAGCCTCTTAAGGACGTATCAACAGGCATGGCCTCTGGCTGTGATGTAACCTTGTTCTTAGACTATTTACATGATCTTTTACTTTAATAGATTTTAATCCTTGAGGTACAGTGCCTCTGAATCAATCTAGTGTGACACTATCTGATATTCAGATCATCCTTGAGAAGGTACTGTGGTCTTATAGAGTATACCCTATTAATTCCCAGGGAGGTGGACTGGTTTTCCCTGACCAGTGTGATCGCCCTGCTCTGCTTCGCTCCCTTCATCGTATTCTACTTTGTGATGGTCTGTGACCAGTACCAGTGCTCCATTTCCCAACCTGTGATCGAGCTGTACCAGGGAGAGACCACCCTGCTCTCCATTTGGGCCCGGTCACCCTCTTTCACCTGGGCCGCTGCCAAGATATATGCCATCTGGGTGGCCTTCCAGGTAAGCTATAGAAGGAGAGGAGAGGGTGAGAGGGAAATAGGAGGGCAGTGAAAAGGAGGGGGGTACAACTCTTCATTCTCATCAGCTCTCGACAGACATGGATCTTGGCTGATGCAGCAGGTTTAAATTCGTACTGTTTGTCCCTTAGGTGTTCCTGTACATGTGTGTTCCTGATATCACCCATAAGGTCATCCCTGGCTATGTGGGTGGGGTTCAGGAGGGAGCGCGAACTCCTGCTGGTGAGCAGTTCACACACACACACACACACACACACACACACACACACATTGTACATCTTCATTTTTTTCACATCATTTCCTTTATTAAGACTCCCAGAGGAGAAGGTCCAGTATCACTCTCTTTGGACCCAACACTTTTGAGAGGGACAGTGTTGTAATAAATACATCCCTTTTTTAATAATTTATTTTAATTTATTTATTTAGATTTTTTGCCTTTTGAAGACAAAAAAAACCTTCTTAAATAAATAAATCCCATCCTGTGTCCCACCATACTCCAGGCCTCGTTAACAAGTATGAGATCAACGGGCTGCAGTGTTGGCTGATCACCCATGCCCTGTGGTTTGCCAATGCCCAGTATTTCCACTGGTTTTCTCCCACCATCATTGTTGACAACTGGATCCCCCTGATGTGGTGCACCAACATACTGGGCTACACTGTCGCCACCTTCGTCTTCATAAAGGCCTACTTTTTCCCCACAAATGCAGAGGACTGGTGAGTATGGATATGCACGGCAGAATGACGCATCAAACACACTTAAATACAAGTTAAAGGAAAAATCCACCCTTGGATACTGTTAACCTGTTAGGTATCATCACTGTGGCATTTACACTAAGACCTTGTAAGATATGTACTGTACAATATCCTGCCTGCCTGTCTGTCTGTTTGCATCTGTGTAAGTCTTTTGTAAAGTAGTTACCTTTAGTTGCACTGCAATAGCGTAGCAATGCTGTGTCAACCTGTTATTGTTTTTTTACATTTTGTGTAATTCCACAGCAAGTTCACAGGGAACGTCTTCTACAACTACATGATGGGCATTGAGTTCAACCCGCGTATCGGCAAGTGGTTCGACTTCAAGCTGTTCTTCAACGGCCGGCCGGGCATCGTGGCCTGGACCCTCATCAACCTGTCCTACATGGCCAAACAGCAGGAGCTGTATGGCCACGTCACCAACTCCATGATTCTGGTCAATGTCCTGCAGGTGAGGAGGAGACCAACACGGTGCTTTCAAACTACACTATATGGCCAAAAGTCAGTGGACACCTGACCATCACACCTATATGAGCTTGCTGCACATCCCATTCTAAAACCATGGGCATTAATATGGAGTTGGACCCCCCTTTGTGGCTATAACAGCCGCCACTCTTCTGGGAAGGCTTTCCACAAGCTTTTGGAGTGTGTCTGTGGGAATTTGTGCCCATTCAGCCAAAAGAGCATTTGTGAGGTCAGGCAGTGATGTTGGACGAGAAGACCTGGCTCGCAATCGGCGTTCTGATTCCTCCCAAAGGTGTTCAATGGGGTTGAGGTCAGGGCTCTGTGCAGGCCAATCCAGTTCCTCCACACCAAACTGGTCTAACCATGTCTTTATGGACCTCGCTTGGTGCACAGGGGCACAGTCATGCTGGAACAGCAAAGGGTCTTCCCCAAACTCTTGTCACAAAGTTGGAAGCGCCCAATTGGCTAAAATGTCTTGGTATCCTGTAGCATTAAGATTACCCTTCACTGGAACTAAGGGGCCAAGCCCAAACCCTGAGGAACACCTGAACTCAATAACTAGTAGGGGTGTCCACTGACTTTTGGCCATATAGTGTATCTTGTCTTGAAGAATCTTTATTCACAGGGCAGGTTAATGCTCAGTCAGTCAGATGTCCTTCTCAAATCTATGTATTGATAACTTCATGCACTGATGCTAAACGAGCTGTGTAAGTATCACTGGGTAAATGTGTTAATTGTGCTCTTGCAGGCCATCTATGTGTTGGATTTCTTCTGGAACGAGGCGTGGTATCTGAAGACCATTGATATCTGCCATGACCACTTTGGATGGTACCTGGGCTGGGGAGACTGTGTCTGGCTGCCTTACCTCTACACACTGCAGGTAAAGAACACATGCAAAGTCTGATAAATGTGTTGGTCATTGTCATCATTACCAGACAAATATTTTGATGTTGAATAGATACAATGGCCTGCACGAACACTGAAAACTGGTGTAAATACAGCACCACAATCAAAGCTGAGATGTCTGTAGTCGTCCATAGTTGCTACCTGCATCATTTTGTGTAATCAGGACCTCAATGTATTTCTGATATCAGTTCAAAACAGTTTCCAACGACTTCCAAATGAGTTTTGTGAGTTCTTTAGTATCATGTTTTGAACCTGTACCTCATGTAAACCTAAGGGGTTGGACTTGGCCACCTCCTGAACATTGCTGTCCATCAAATGCTTGTTGGGTATCATCCTCCTCCTTCTCGTCATCATCAACTCTCTCACTCAAATTCAATGCATTTCTCAAATTGAGCATTTAAATACAATTGAATAAATAAATACATAACAATAAAAATATGTTCCACCTTTATTGCTGTGAGGTGTTACAACATAGAAATTTCCATTTCACTTTTGATATTTTTCGTGTTATCTTGTGGTAAAACAGCAGAAATGGATGGATTCAATAATTTTGGGCCTCAATAATCAGAAAAAAAACTGAATAATGACTTTAATCCAAGTAAGCAATAATACATGTGAATAAATATTGTTTTCTTCCTCTAGGGTCTGTATCTGGTCTACCACCCGGTTCAGCTCTCCACCCCCCACGCCCTGGCCGTCCTCTCGCTGGGCCTAGTTGGGTATTACATCTTCCGCTCCACCAACCACCAGAAGGACCTTTTCCGACGCACAGAGGGCTCCTGCTCCATCTGGGGCCGCAAGCCGACGTACATCGAGTGCTCGTACCGCTCCACGGACGGCGGCACCCACCACAGCAAGCTCCTGACCTCTGGCTTCTGGGGCGTGGCTCGCCACTTTAACTACACCGGAGACCTGATGGGTTGTCTGGCATACTGTGCCGCCTGCGGCTTCAGCCACCTCCTACCCTACTTCTACATCGTCTACATGACCATCCTGCTGGTCCACCGATGTGTGCGTGACGAGCACCGCTGCCGTAGCAAGTACGGCAAGAACTGGAAACGTTACACAGACGCCGTGCCTTACCGCCTTATCCCCGGGGTGTTCTAGAGAGAGGAAGAGGAGGGGAGGAGCAAAGGGAGGAAGAGATGGATAGAGGAAAGTTAGCGATGTTTAGAAAGGTGAAAGGTGGAAGAGACAGCAAGATTAACATGAGGTGTGTGTGCGTGCTTTGTGTGGATCATGAGTATAGATATATATATTGAGTGTTGAGTGTTGAAACTGTCTCATTGACCAATCTGCTGCCTCCAGTCTCTCTGCTGTGACTGTTAAAGAGAGACTCTCTTAGTGTAATACATTTGGATCAAGGTAGTACAAGATCTCATTGGAACCGGTTTGACTGAGCACAGCCAGACCAGCTCAACGCTGGTAAAAGGTTTTTAAGAAGGCAAAATGGAGCCGGATCTGCAATGAACTAGTGTCTGGGACATTAGCTGCATTATTCCCATAATGCAGTTTTATCTAGCTAGTGGCTTAAGGGACCAAGCGTTGCCATTGGCTCCACTGAGATACTAGTTCATAGGTGATTTTGTGATCTGTGGAATGGTAAACTATTTCCTGCTGTATATCTGTCCTCCACTTTAGAAGGAAAGATTCACCGGAGTGGTTGCTTGTATTTGTAAGCATTGGCTAGACTGAGATAATGTTACCTGTGCACATGAAGTAAGCTCTGTTATGGACAGGTTTAACTGGACTTACACATCTGAGAAACTCAGAAATATGCTGCTCCCCAGTCAATCCAACAACAACAATAAAACACTTTTCAGGCTCTAATAGAAACCAAACATATAGGCATGTTATAATGAATCCTTTTTTTCTGAGGGTTGCTTAGGTTGTACAGTTTTTTCTAGGAGACAATTTTGTAATTTACAAAGACAAGTCATCTTGAACCAGCTTTTATTTGTTTTTTGTTAAATCCACGTGTCTTCTAGATGAATGTGTTCCATGCTCTGTGTTTTTTGTGATGTGCTTTTTCTGTATCCAACCTTCACGCTTGACGTGTGACTACAGTTTTCATTCCCTCATATCAGCACTGCCGTGCTTCTAGTGCTGAGGTACAAAAATAAACCGGACACTTTAAATAATAACGTTGTTGGTTGCTCAATAGACTAAGGCACATACCATGGACTTTGGACTTTGGACTTATTTTGAGTCCTGCTTGTGACCAGTGTTGCATGTCATCTCTCCATTATCATACCGATAAGAGAAATGACCAATATAGTTGTAAATTCAATGCCCAAATTAGCTAAAGGAATTGTATTTATTGTGAGAGCCAACACAACTACCTGCCTACATCAGATCTTAATGTCAATAGCAATGTCTTACCACTGGGGGGCAGCAGAGGACAGTAAATGCCAGTGGTCAGTCAGGTAAAGTTAGAGAGCATGACCATTGCTCTCCCCTCAGCTGAACTGTGACTAGTCTCTCTTGCAGGTTAAGGATAAATAAGGGTAAAACATGACATGGTAAGAAAGAAGTTAAGTTCCCTATTTTGAATGGAAGGACCAAAAGGCTTAAATGGCACACAATCTCACAAGTGAGATCACACGACACACACTTACAAAGAGGTGGATGCAGAACGTAGAGAGTTCAAAACCATGCTAGGCTCTCCACACACACATGTACACACAGTCATGTATTCCTAGCCCTCTTGAGACAGAACTGAGTAAACAAACAGCTCAAAATCTTCTTTCCTTTAAGGATAAATACGACCACACAACCTTTTAGCGCTTCCCACTGCTTACCTATTGCATTTGCTCCTCGAGCTTGGCTCAGGTATCCTCAGTTACCAGTTTGGAACAATCCAAGCTGCACTGGCCAAAGCTCCCAGTTATACATCTTTGTACTATTGTCTTATTAAAGGAAAAATCCACCCTAAAACACTTTGAATGTCCTGAACACCACAGATGGATGATATCTAGCAGAGATAGGTGTTGCTGTGCTAAACGCTTATGGTTTGACGTTTGTGTTCTCAAGCGTGTTAGCGGTCAATTGTACCAAGCAGCCAATTATGCCATGTAAGCACTGGCCCATACCCTGAACCTCATCAGCAACAGGACTCCTATCACTGTAATGATAGCAGTAATGGATGTACATCAGTTATGATAATGGTAGACTCATCGATTTCCCCCCTTGCCTTTATTCAAAGCTAATCCAACGTACAGTAAATTCATTTTGTTGCATTACACAGAACCAAATTACTCTTTGTTCTTCTTTCAGGTTAATAATTCCCTTGAAAGCAAACAAGTGTGGGATGAGATTGCGAGGGCGTCGTGATGGTCGAGATCGCTCATAACAGAGCTGACAAATGGCTCTCGGTGAAGGAGGAGGACATTAGAAGAAAGCGATGATCTTTGCGCAAAGATGCTAAAAGCTGCAGTATTGGATTTGCAAGTCGGGATGGAGCACTCATCCATATAAATGGCTGGCGTGCACAATGACCATATTGTGAAAGCTGCTCTTTACAGCCGCACATTCATCTGCAATGAGGGGCAGACGGGGGTCATAGGGAGAGAAATAATGATAGCAAAGTGAGGGAGTTTGCGTGAAAGGCGTGGAGACAAAGACAGGCGGGGGGGCGAGTTGAAATGAGATATACAGAAAGCACAATGGGATACTTGGAGTTGGTGCCAGTCCTCAGCAAAAAAAAAAACGCTTGATTTCCCAAGAGGCTAAATTAATTTTTATTGGGAGTTTGGGGGGAGACGGGGGAGTTTGGGGGTTTCAGAAACATGGGGTTAGTGTTGTTAGCCAGGAGGAAAGGGGCACCGGAGAGGGAGGAAAGTACATGATTTGTCAGCAAACCGCGGGCACCGACTGTTCCCGTGTGCCATAAAGTACACCGGGTTGTAAAGAGCATTCCTAGCCGAGGTGGACCTAATAATCACGTTGCGGCGGCTGAGGTTACATGGAGCGATGGATTGTGGCTGGCGGTAAAACGGAGCAGATGAAGCCCTCATAATATGCGCTGATGTTTATTTCCTGTGCTTTGATTTTGATGGTCAAATCTGTTCAAAGTCTCTTTTTTTTTTTACCAGCCCGTCGTCTCCCCCGTCTCCTCCCTCTCTGTTTCTCTCATTGAACATCTGACGAAAATGAAGTCCCTCTTTTGTTTTTCCTCCCTCCCTTCCTTCCTTCCATCCATCCTTCCTTCTCTCCCCGCTGACCTCTGACCTCTACCCTGGCCTGTCCTGTCAGCTGGTGGACTGATGAGCCAGCCAGACTTGACCAGCAGACTAAACAACTAGACCCACTAGACGGATGCCAAAGGTCAGGGGCGTGCGGTTAGCGTTGAAAAGCTGTCAGACAAAGACAACGTGACAGAAGGAAGACCGAGCCTCGGTCGCATCGTCTGGTTCTCCTCAATTCAACCAACGCAGCAACTTGAACTTTACGGGTCCAGACACAAAAGCAAGCTTCCGTCTAACACACCTAAACTCTGTATTGTGTTCTTACAGACGTACCGGAGCAGGTCGGACGGCAGTAAAAAGAGCTCATCGCAACAAGTCGACTCATCGCATTTTAGGGTCGACTCCTAACAAGGTCGTCGGGGAGTTGAAGTCAAAAGTGATTAAGAGTAGAGAAAGAACTGAAAGGATTAATGTGAGATGTAGCATCAAGAACCCATCATTTTTTTTTTTTTACCGCGCCGGCCGTGGATGTGCATGCGTCTAGGAGTCGTGCAGTCCGAGAGGCCTCCTTAACAAGGCCTGCCGGGGGCGGGGGGAGGCGCTCTGTTCACGCATCAACGGCCAAGTCAGTAGCGGCTCGGTCACCAAACGGGCTAATTGACATCTGCTTTGAGGACCTGACTCTCTCCCTCCACTCCCCTGCTAGCGTTCGATAGCCAGACCACTGAATTCTGCACCACAGCCAAAGGGAGCTGGACAGAGCTGCTGCAGAGCCGGTGTGGCCGTGGCTCCACATCCACTGTTTACTGGATCGTAAATTATGGTGAGCCATCGGTGACATTGAGGTTCACTCCCACACACACAACTAGGGGAGTCGCAGAGGAGCGGCTGAGTGATTTTACTTCCACTAAAACGAAAAAGACACTCATGCACACACACACACACTTGTACACAAGCGTGCACACATACAAGCATACACAAGGAACAGGTGGGTAGTTTCCAGAGGGAGGGGATTTGTTTGACATGTTTGGTTGCTTTGGAGACGGCTGGACACCCACGTGTGTGTGTGTGTGTGTGTGTGTGTGTGTGTGTGTGTGTGTGTGTGTGTGTGTGTGTGTGGTAGAGTTGCGGGGTGACAGCCAGTTGTCCAGAGGGTAGGGAGGAGGGTAAGGGATATTAGCTGGCACCAGAGTCCAGGGACGAAGCTGCCAAACTGGGCAGAGCTCCGACACCAAGGACGCCCCTCGGTCCAGCTTCTCCCCGGGCCTCACCCCGCACCAGTATTTGGGATATCAGCTGGCACCGGCGTCCTGGGACAGAGCAGCCTGCTCTAGATTCACCACGTCTGCTCATCAATATAAGCCGGAATGGAAAGATGTATTGGATTTTTTCTCTCTTTGAAATACTGAGAAACCGGTTATAGGTGGAGTCCATTAAAAAAGTGCTTTTGTGATGGATACAACATACCACCACACTCTGTTACATGATATGTTATTTCTGAGCCCTGGGGACGGTTTATTAGCTGACAGCTAGCAGTAGCCGCTGACCTCAATTCAATATGCCGACAACATTTTTTTAGGGGAGCTGAAGGATAAAACCGGAGAAACCGGGTTCAAGCCTTGGTGTCAGCAAGCATCCACCCTGCTGAAGTGTCCTTGCGCAAGACCCTGACTGACCTGTGGAGCGGGTGTAAAGAGAAAAGAGGATTTCCCTTTGGGGATCAATAAAGTGTTACATTATTATTACATTTCGCCCCCCCACTTTGCGATTAGTGAAGATAAATAACGTAAAATCCAAAATGTCACGGTGTCCCTTGTGGCGCCCAACTTCTCTCAGCAGAGTATCCCTGTGTCGGTCTGTGAGATGCTGCATGCGCCTTGCACTTTTTTCCCCTCACACATTAGCCGACCGGATGATAATCGAAGCGGCAGCAGTGCTTCTCTCAGCCGTTCACGCAGCCCCTAATGGCCATCTCTTCAATAAATCACAAGGGGCGATCGCTCTTCCTTTACCTTCAATCACACTCGCCACAATCGGACACCGCTGTAATGCTGCGCACCACAAATGATGCATGATGACTAATGTCTCTGGCAAGCCCGTCCTTTTTGCCTTGTTCTGTTTGCTGATGTGTACACTAGTAACAAAAGTGGAGGAGTCTTAAAAGTAGAATGAGGGGTTGGTTGTTGCACCGCGCCTCTCGTAATGGTTAAATCTTGCCTTTTGTTGGCAGCCGCACACGGTTTTCTTGCATTTGTTTCACACCGCAGCCACACCTCTCCCCAAGCTAACCCTATTCTACTCATCGCCGTGCTGCTGAGCCCAGCTTTACCTCGCCACATTATTAGTGTTGACCTTTGCGTGTCGGTTCCAGGGGCCTGATGGCGAGCCAGAGGAGCCCTGCCAGACCCCGAGCCAGGAATAAAGAGCAAACACATGTTGCATTTTATGAACAGGCCCGACGGCGGAATCCCCTTATACAGAGATGGATACAGGGGCCGTGGAGAATTCAAAACCACGCTAGGCTCTCAACGTGCACACACACACACACACACACACACACACACACACACACGGTACACTCCCACCACACCCTGCAGCTTTCCCCTGGCCTGATCCCCAACCTTCCCTATCTATTCCCCCCATCCTCCGTCATTTAGTCTCACCCCA
This sequence comes from Hoplostethus atlanticus, assembly GCA_034670405.1. NCBI lineage: Eukaryota > Metazoa > Chordata > Actinopteri > Trachichthyiformes > Trachichthyidae > Hoplostethus > Hoplostethus atlanticus. Next base: position 7,761,826 of record JAXDDX010000010.1, on the reverse strand, counting down.
TCCTCACCTTCGCTCATAACCAGCAGGACAGCTCCAGACACACCCTTAACTTGACCTTGACCCCCCCCCCTCCACCCATTCACCTCCGCCCCTCGATCTCACCACGATGCCTTCACCATACTAGGCCCTCCTACACCAGGCTGCGATCCCACGCCCTATCCCCCCCAGCTATAAACTCACCCCCAGCGTCACTCAGTATCATTCCTCATCTGATTCCCTCACCAAACCCACCCTCGTCCCGGGCCTGAACACTACTGCTCCCCTCCCTCCTCCTCCTCCTCCCCCTCCTCCATCTAACCATAATAACTTGTGGTCTAGTGAGCGGTGTCCTTTTCAGCCGGTCAGCTTGTTCCTGCCTCCTCAGCAGCTTGTGACTAATCAGTCACTGATGGTCATTAACAAGTTATGTCTGCGGACGGGATGGGTTTATTGGATGCTGTACTGACCTGCACACAGACATTGCACTCCCCCACTACGTCAGTACCATAAATTACTGCACTAAAGAATACCACGCTGTGCTGTCTTGTATTGGATCACAGTGGCTCCCTTTACAAAATACGTCAAGATTGTGTGGAGATTAGCTGGATTAGCTGGATTACATTTACACCTGACATTAAAGCTGCACTAGGCACATTTCTTTATGCAGGGATACAGCTGTGTTATCTGCCTTAAATGCAACGTGGGGCTGTCTGGTGGGAAAACCTCTCCACCCACAGGAAGTGACAAACCAAAACAAAAAGCTGGACTCACCAACTGTAGACATTTTTCCTCTCTCGTCCCTTTGGTATCGTTTGGTATGAAGCACTGTACTCACCTCTGACCACGTCCGGAGATGGTTTTTGGGTGATCGTATCTCCAGGCCGTCTTGGGTGCATTTACACCTGGATTTTATGTCTTGGTTGGAACGGGCCGGATGGACGGGATTTAGACTGTTAAACATCATGCTGCTGCTGCTGCTCCACTCAACATTATTTTACCGTGGGTCATTACTTATTATTATAGTAGTGTGTAAATCCTTCAACCCAACAGTGGTTAGTGGATGAACTGATTTCCACCAGTGTCTGACCCAGCTGCAGTGTGCAGAGCACTAGGATGTGGGAGCCATTGTCAGCCACTCTGCACTTCCTCACTCCACTTCCTACTTCCTGTCAAGAGTACTCCCCTGGCAGATGCTGAGAAAGGCTTTTTGTGCGTGTGTGTGTTTCTGTTTGTGTTTGTGTAGGTTTGATCTCCAGGAAAAGCCGTTGATTCTGTTCCCTCGCCACTTGTGGTTCACAAAGCATTTATTTGACCCCGTTTTGTGCAGAGGCAGCATGTGCGCATTCCTATGTATATGTACACTATGTGTGTGTGTGTGTGTGTGTGTGTGTGTGTGTGTAGGGGATGGGGGGTGAGTACAGGGAGCCAGGTTTTTGCTGTGTCTGCAATAAAAGGTGAGGCTTGTAGGTGTTTTATTGTCAGGTAATATTATACTAGCAAAAGAAAAACTCGTTTCATGTGAGTGAATGTGTGTGTGTCTGCACATTTCTTCTGTATGTTTGCATGACCAGAGGATCATTTGAAGAACACGGGCAGCAGGGAACCGATCCAATTTATTTTATGCATTGGTGCTTATCATTCAAAGGTGTGTGCAGCCATCAACCTGTGTGTGTTTTCCTGTGCACACACTGGGCTCAACCACCTGTGTGTATATGCAGAGATACATTCGTGCATGTATGCATTGTGTGTGTGTGTGTGTGTGTGTGTGTGTGTGTGTGTGCGTCTTCTGTCCCCATGCCAGGCTAGACGGGCCTGGCTGCCGAATCCCATCAGTGGCTGCCACAGTGATATACTGGCTGGGCTTTGTACGCGAGCTGTTTTTAGAAGGAGGGAATGTCACTGGATTTATGTGACTAATGCCAACGCAGCTGCTGCCATGAATAGTTGAATGAGGCCTCAAAGTTAATATCCACATTCAGACAATCTCATTCAGGAAGCGCTGCCGTTCCGTCAGACACCGGGCGAAAGTTAAGACAATAGATACCCAGCGTATTGCAGTATATGAAGTATGTTGGGATTGTGTTAGGCTCGCTCTCTATTCTATATTTCTCTCTCTCTTTCTCGCTCTCTCTCTCTCTCTCTCTCACACACACACACACACACACACACACACACACACACACACCAGTTTCCTCTCCCAGTTGGCACAATGCCCGAATCCATTCTGAGGCCTCAGCCTGTCTGCCATCTACGTTCCCAGACAGACTTACACAGCTCTCTCACTGGGTGTGTGTGTGTGTGTGTGTGTGTGTGTGTGTGTGTTTAGGCCTTCCTGTGACCAGTCCCGTGGTATACATAGGCACAGATCCACATCCAGTCCCGATACAACTCTCCACTCACACTGTCCCAAACCATCACACACATGTATTGGTCAGTCAGCTGAAACTGGTGTCGCTAGACCTCAGCTGTGGGTGGAGTATGTGTGTGTGTGTGGGTGTGGGTGTGGGTGTGTGTGTGTGTGTGTGTGTGTGTGTGTGTGTGTGTGTGTGTGTGTTTGAAAGAAAGATAAATAAATGAACTTGGTAAACTGGGGTCATTGCAGCAGTAAGAAATAGTATATTCATCATGCTGAGTTCATATTTACAGATTTACAAATGTGAACAGACTCATATATATATAGAAATAGAAATACTGTGTGTACAGGTCACGTGTAGTGCAGTGCCACCAGATGTTTGAGAGGCTGGGGCCATCGTGGCAGGCAGCATTGTCTATTTGGGTGGCTGCTGATATGAAGAAACGCCTGAGATGCTCCTTGGTTCACCTCGGAGGCTGAAGGTTATCTGTAGCTGAGTCAGGGATGTGGAGGTGTTGTCTGACATGGTATGATTGGCTCATGTGAATGCAGCTACAAAAAACACACACATTCGTAGATCAGTGAATGTGCATTCGCTGCAAAATCTCAAAAAGTATCAAAGTCTCAAAAATGCAACCAAATACGACCAAATGTGATGTGCAAACGCAGATTTGACAATTCAAACGACTTTTTGATTTGAATTTATTTTGAATTTTGAATTTCTTTCCATTTCCATTCCAGAAACCTTTATCCAACCAGTTTGTTGAGCCACTGGCCGCACTGGGTCGGCAGTAGAGCGGAGCAGTCTGTTGCCTGTATTGAATGACTTTAGGCTCTTTAGGCTTTAGTCTACTTGTCTCTCTCTATCAGTCCAGCCCAGTTTGTAGTAGATGTGAACCCTCAGTAGTTTTGTGCAAACTTTTGCAATGTCGCAAAGACATACAAGTCAGGTGCGTTTCCAACAGCTAGGTTGAAGCGAAGAAATAGTCGTCAGAAAGCAAGACTCAGCTGGTTCTCATCCTGTCTAACTGATAAAGTTTTCACAATATTCACTCAGAAGTCGGTTTCTTGTTTGTTTAGCTCGTTCCACAGGGCAGATCCACTTCACGTTATGGGATAGAGAGGAAAACAAAACATCACAAGACGCGTTAATAATACTGTGGGCCTCCACCGCTAAATCTAGCATCTACTTGAACCGTGTTACTATATTAAAACTATGAGTCTAACGCTTGATCAGTCCCATGCTTGGCTCTCACACATAGGCTTCTTGAATGTCCAGGAGAAAAATGGAAGGACAGAAAGAATTGATTAGTATTGATTAGTATTGGGCAATTCGTTATTGTTCTTTGTGGTCATCTAATGTTGTCAATATTTCATGTCTTCCAAAATGAAAACAAAGAAATGCACTTGGTAATATTCTCGCACACCAACTAATGGTCATAAAACTAATGTGCAATGTAACTGAACCGCCACCAACACACCTCGATCAAGCGTGAACAGTTTTTGTGTGAAACTGACAAAATGTATCAAAATTTGCTGTTTCTGTTCAGCTTTTTTACTTCAATATGTCACATTTTGACTTGGATGTAAACCCAGCTACTGATACAGCCCACGACAGAGGAATCATCAGAGGATGTTTTCAGTTTAAGCTGTTCATGTTCCCCCGGATATACTAATCTGGAAACGAATGAACTGTGGCCTGCGTTGTCGAATCTGCAGGAAAATAGGTTCAGAGACAGGTAGAGAGAGAGAGAGAGAGAGAGAGAGAGAGAGAGAGAGAGAGAGACTGAGAAAGAGAGAGGAGAATCTGTTTGGATTAAGAGCAATACAATTTGATCCCAGAGTGACAGCAACATATTAGTTTGTTACTATGTGTGTGTATGCCTGTGCCTGTCTGCATGTGTGTGTGTGTGTGTGTGTGTGTGTGTGTGTGTGTGTCCCTTAATAAATCTTGGCTGTTAGGAGGAGTTGGAATATATGATGCATTAGTTATGGATCTTGTTACCAGCATTACCTTCTCTAACCCAAGACACCCCCACCCTACCCTCCACACACACACACACACACACACTCGTACCAACACAATGTCACACACACATGCACACACACATAACACACGTGGGCCCATTAAATCCCACTGTGTTTCATGTAATAAAGAGATAACAGAAAAAACACACTAAACAACAGGTTACAGATACTTTCAAAATAAAAGTAGGTGGATATTTATCTATTATTACACAAACACAATTTTCCACATCCTTAAATAATAGTTGATAATGATTGTAAATAATAAATCAAACTTAAACTTGTTCATTAAAATAAACATACTCGATGGCTGAAACCACTGTGGTTGCTGAGTTTGATCAATCCATTGGTCAGCAACCACGTCTCTCCGGACAAAACTGGCCCTATCAAACCGGAGATGATCGGCTCTGCGAACCCGATTGCCTCTCCCTCCTCACAGGTCAAACCGCTTCCCCATCCTCTTTCTTATCTGCCATTGAACCTGCAGGCCAAAATCAACAGCGACAGGTTGGAAAGGAAAGATATCCAAGGAGTTGTGAATGGACACTGACCTCTTTCCTCCCTCGCTTCCTCCAGCAACCCACAGAGGAGAGAGAGGTGCAGTCAAGTCTGTGTTTGTGTCGCTTCCTCGAGTCTGAGTCCTCTTCCCAGGTTTGGTTAGAGCGTTACAAAGTAGATAAATATTAAGGTTCATGTGTGTGTTTCTTTACATTTCACACATTCTCTGGCAGCGGTGCCAATGTTATGGTTTCTCCAGCACCACTGAGTGAAACTAGAGGGAACATTAATACGTTCTCACAGCCTTGCTTGCAATTGAACAAGGCAGCAGTAAACATGTCATCCCCCACAAATGATGCAGACCCCCTCTGGGCCAGCAAGAAACACATATGTCACCTTGTTTTAACCTGCAATTTACTATCTAGGCCTTGTACACTTAGGGAGCTTGGGAACTTTTATTTTTTTGTATTGTGTTCTGGTCATCTGTTGAAGATGTGGGATGTTTTTTACTCCGCTCCATTTCAAATTAGCGCTAACTTTGAGAATGGAATCATCCGAAAATCAAGATGGATCATCGGGTCCACCGAAACCAGAGGAGACAGGTAAATGCAAGGTGTGACAGGGTGGCATTCGTCAGCAGAGGCTGGAAAGGATGTGCGACACAAAGATAAAGCAGTATGAGGAAGTACGAGAAATGAGGGATGACACACCGACTGACCGACCGGGGGGGGGGGGACGCACCGAGAGCAAGAAGAAGAGGAAGAGAGGGAGAGAGAGAGAAGCAGAGGAAGAGAGGAGGAAGAACCGCACCGCCCAAGGACACGTCCTATTTGTACTTTTTGTCAGCCGTCCAAATTTCCGCACTTGAGAGTGGAAGTGGAAATAAATCAGCTGACGGGAGCGCGCATGTGAAGGAGAAGCAGAACAGCTTGTGTGTGTGTGAGATAGTTAGAAAGAGTACACAGTCATTTATTACCGTTGTGTCTGACAGGTTGTGAGTGAGTAGCCATCCGTCACCCCCCCCTCCTCCTCCCATACACACACACACACACACACCCAACACCCTGTCCAATCGTCAACAAGTATCAGAAACCTACAGAGCCGTAATCGGTGGACTGTCTGCGCCGCCGGACCGCCACATCCATCGTACGTCAGCCTCCGCGCTTTGTTCCTCCTCCTTCTCCTCGCGCTCTGAGCATCCGTCTCAAAGTGTGGTTTTCATTTGTCTTCTCGTTCTGTCCGTCCATCACACTCATTGGTTTGTCCTCCTCTTCCAACCTCTTTCTGGGCATTCATTTAAGTCGGCGGCGCAACGCATCGTGGTGAATGCTAAGAGGTTCCCATGCTCACAAGGTACAATATAGTAAAGAGTAAATGACTGCGTGCGCGGTGTGTGTGTGTGTGTGTGTGTGTAGGAGGCTGGGCGGTCAGTCTACAGCTCCATTAGCCTGATGGAGTTTCTATTAAATTAAACTCTCTCTCTCTCTCTCTCTCTCTCTCTCTCTCTCTCTCTCTCTCTCTCTCTCTCCCCCTCTCTCTCTCTCTCTCTCCCTCCCAATCACATTAGTGCTCTTATCTCATTTGCAGAGGGTCTGCAGGCAGTGGAGGGGTGGAGTTATGATCTTGAAGCGGGCAGGAAAAAGGACAAGGCCTCGTAAATAGAGAGGAGAAGCTGATGTGTGAGTGTGTGTGTGTGTGTGTGTGTGTGTGTGTGTGTGTGTGTGTGTGTGTGTGTGTGGTGTGTGTGTTTCTATCTTTGTACCACATATCAATAAAATCCTCCAAAGTGCTGGTTCTTATTTTGCTGGTTCTCGTATCTACAAGGGGCTAGTTGAGGGTTAAGGGGTGTGTGTGTGTGTGTGTTCACAGCCAGTTCACTTACAGCAGCCTGTGATCCGGGCTAGGATAATGGAAGTAACGACTACGTGGAAACTAAACAAGGGATGTAATGAGACCAGAGAAGAGAGAAGAGAGATGGACGCATGGAGACAGAGACCTGCCATGCTGAGACTATGTGACCCTGGAATGTATAATTATGAATATGTGTGTGTGTGTGTGTGTGTGTGTGTGTCCGGGCGACAGTGAGCCATTAGCCAGGTTTAAATGAGGGTCTGCATCAACAGCAACTACTCTAATAATGACCTCCTTGGTCACAGACAAACTAATGTACTGGTGGCGTCTACTATATGTCCTGTTGGGTGTGTGTGTGTGTGTGTGTGTGGTGTCTATGGCTGAGTAAGGACACATACCTCTTAAATTGTCCAAAGTGACACGCCATCTCTATGTGCAGACATCCCTTATAATGCACTTCTTCCTCGATAGGGTTTCACTATACTGCTGAGTGCTGCTGAGCGCTGCGAACATCAGAGTCAAGAAGTTTGGGTAATGACATATTTGACCTGATGCGTTAAAATGTTTACTGGTGTAATTTTCATCCTTTAGTTACGTATTATACTGAGGAATTTTTAGATTTATGGTAAATGGTCACTTATTTTTCTAGTTGCAGGCATGTGACCTACACATGTACACACACACATACACACACACACACACACACACACACTCAGGCACATAGTTTCGGGAACAGACAGAGATTAAAGTGGTTATGGGTGGTGACATCACCCCTTACCTCACCGGTTAAACTTGCGTGATTAGTTAATGGTTAATCTGCACTTTGATGTGCCATCCGTCTAGTTATTTAACCTGCTCTCTTTGTTCCTTTCCTCTAGTCCTTCCTTTTCGTGGTTCCCTCCTGGTTCTTTGTCTTTCTTGAGCCTCCTGCTGCACGTCCTCCACATCGGCTGTTGGGCGGGGGGGAATGCTGTGTCTGTCCATCCGTCAGATGTGATCTCAGGGGAGACATCACGGGTCTCATTTTAACAAAATGCTAAAATTAAAAGTCAAAATGTGATATCTCAGACACCAGTGGGGCAATTTTGATGAAACGTGGTGGAGGGATGATGCCCGTTGTTACTGATTGGCCCCAGGGGTGCCTCCATCATTCGTTGGACGACATGTTTACCTGTTTAATAATTGTTTTTCCTGCTACCATCATTTTCAGAATACCTTTCCTTTGCTAATCTGACAAAAATGAGTTTTATCCTGATAAACTATGAGCTCACATTGTTTTATTCAATCTACCTTACATTGCAAGGACTTGGGGTATATAGCAAATGGAAATATGGATTCTTTCTTCATCCAGCTTTGGGTCCTGGCCCGGTCTTTACATGCAGTAACAGAATCATAAAGTTACAGAATAATCTTGTTAGACATCCCAAACTAAAAGATAAAATACTGTTTATCAGCCATGAGATCCTAACACCTCCCTCCATCCTCCATCATTCATGCTGAAACATAGCACATTTACTCAATAAAGATATCTGTTGTTTTTTATCAGTACGTTTTTCCAATGTTCTGATGCTTAGAAGGAGAACAAGGTGTCCCCTGAACGTTACAAAAACAAAAATCCATTGTACGGTTCGAGTGAGTACAAAGACTTCATTATCATTACCACTATATTGATCGCTTGGCCTTCTCTGTTTCTGGCCTCCAGTCATCCATCCATTCTGACTGCAATGTGTGTGTGTTTGTGTGTGTGTGTGTGTGTGTGTCTGTGTGTCTGTGTGTGTGTGTCTGTGTGTGTGTGTTGTTGTTTCTCCCAGGATCTCCTGTCTCTAGGTCCTGGGAATCAAGCGGACTAGCAGAGAGTAAACACAGCTGGGGTCATACAGGGCGATATATAGGTTTTCTGTGCAGCCGAGAGCAACCTCGCAGCATCATCGAGGCAGAAACATTGCATGTAGTGTATCATTCGGAAGAGGACAGCTACGGGGTGTGTTTTAGAAAGAGAGACTGACAGAAAAACAATTGACCCATCAATTCACTGACTTCAGTGGCTTCATTCCAGAGTATTAACTAGGGTTGGACCGATATCAGCCAGTTGTCCAGTGTTCCTCTCTGAATACAGCTACATAAATACAGGGTGTCAAACCTGTCAAACCGAATCTGGTAAGTTCATTCTTCATTTAAAGGCCCAAGCTATCCCAGATTCCCCCGTTGAATAGGTGTGGTGGATCACCCTGCCTTAAGGAGCTGCTAACCCTAAAAGAATTTCATTAGTTTGGCGTCCAATGGAGAGTTTTCGTGTCCCATGATGGTCTAAATGCTGTTTCAGAGGCTTTTCCACGCTGACAAGAATACAATTTTGTGGGAAACTTTGAAACCTTGTAACCTTTTGGCATGAAACGTGGACAAATTTAAAGGTTTTGAATATCAAGGCTTCAGTCTACAAACACTGGTATCTGCCTTCAAAAACCCTTATCGGTCGAACCCGACTAAAAAAGTGTACAATTGCACACAACTATGCAAGTGCAAATAATTCTGTCTGCACACGCTGTACTGACACACTGTGTTGCCAGTGTGAGAAAAAACACAGACACGTTACTGATTCCTGATTCCAGGAAGTTTCGGATATTTACGAGCAATGGCCACACACACACACACATACACACACACACACACACACACACATATAAAGACAGACACATGGTCATGTATTTATGAGAGTGATACAGATCTCTAAGGAGTCTATATGTGTCTTTGAAGAGCGGATAACAAATGATTTAGACTCCACTACTTAGATGTGAACGTGACCTCATGGACCTGGAGTCTGTTTAAGTATACGTGTGTGTGTGTGTGTGTGTGTGCTTGCATATCGCTGCTCAGGAACTAAGAAAGCAGTATTGCTTTCAGCTTGATCACCATGCATTTTTGAGTTGATCTAAAGGGTTTTGAAAGGGTTTCGTCAGTGCCAAGGGTGGTAGAATTTTCTCATTATAAGATCCCTTGATTGAAATAAAAACATGCAAATCCCCAAAATTGGAATTACAGGGTGTTCACATGACAGCAGCGTTATCTGTCTGCTGCTCTGTTAAGCTGTTGCCCCGGGGGAGGGGGTTAGCGGTCAAGGACCAGCCAGTGCAACTGAAGAGTTTATCTCTGTGTGGTCTTTGATGCTGATGTGTATGACCAACCAAACTGTCCATCTGATGGATGCCTCTTCATTACGCCGCCGAGCATCTGGCCAGCTCAGGTCACGGATAGCTGCTTCACATGAAGTAAGGGCTTAGTCTCTGCCTTTCCTCACATCGCAAAACACACGTCAAAATAGCACTAAATACATCTGCGCCAATTGTACTGGCGGGACAGGCAAAAACATCAAGGGGCAGGCCCAAAACTCCAATGAAGATGAGATCAAAGCGGAGCTCTGACTCACAAATGGAAGAAAAACACTTCTCAAACCAAGATAGCTAAATGCAAAGTTGATGTGCTAAAGTGAAAAAGTGCAAAATGATTTTTAGTGGTGTGGTATAATATTCATTTTAGCACATTACATTCTAGGTCCGCTGTACACTCAAACAAATATTTCAGTCCATTTTGTAAGGTTTATGCATTTCAATTGTATGGCAAATTTCTATTAAACTATATTAAGTAATTTGTATTAAATTCAAGTGTTATCATTTATGAAATTATATTACATAAAACTTAAATGCATTGAATTAATAATTTTAAATTTGTGTAATTCATTTTCATAAAGCCAATGCATATGAAATGTGTTAGTTTTATAAGGGTCTAAATGACAAATTTCCATCAAATTGAAATTATTAAACTATACATTATCTGATTACATACATCCAATAACAGTCAGACAACCATATTTCACATACCAAAACTTTTATTGCAGAAGAACTCCTCAAGTTCAAAGACTTACATTTTCAAAAAGATCAGTCAAAACAGGAGACTGAGTATAGGTGTGAATTAAGATGAAAAGTATGTGCCTCCTCCCATTTGTGAAAATACAGTTATCGTACATCGATTTACACAACACTATACTCAAGGCTGATAGGCCAAAGTGCTCTAGTACAGTACAGTTTCCAAACAGAATACTGCCCAGAATAATGTGCAATGTCTGAAAACTCAATGACCAACCATGACAAAAGGATGCAAAAAATGTTTTCTGAACTGTATACTAATATGTCAAAAGTGACACCAGTACCCATCAACAGTTGAAGCTTACATTTTCAATTTCAACAAAAAACAATTATTGTTTAATCAAAATGAGGTAGTACGCTGTTAAATAACAGGACAATGAAATTCAGCAAAATGTGCAGATTTTAAGCTTCAAATGTTTTAATATTTCATACCTGCTAGATAGTGATATGCCACACTCTTTGCACTGCCACATTCATACCTGCAGACAAAGAACACAATAGGAAAAAGAGGAAATTACAAACCTGTACAGTGAAAATTCAGAGGATTCAAATAATTATCAAACTGGCTACTAAATTACTATACATACCATGAACAGAGGTTGCCGAATTTACAGTTCCACATGCAGCAGAGTTACTTTACTGGGGTCTATCTGTGAGAGAAAAAAAATGTACAGAGTTAGCTAACCGCAGCTACCTTGAAACCAACTCCTTAATCTAACATGTTAAAAAGTTGCCTATTCACGGAACAATATGTCTGTAGAAAAGTTGTGACCTCCTTATTTCGACTCAATATATGGTGACTGGACAACAATTTCAGTGGAAAAGCTATACATGTCAATTCAAGTTCATATTAGACTGTAATTCGAAAGATTAGATAAAAAATGTGATGATCTTACCTGTCCACTTTAGAAAACGTCTAGAATCGAGTGAGCCGTTGTTGGTGATGTCATCATGTGCATGCATACTGCGTGATTATTTGAGCCTATGAAACCTAGTGAAACAATTATTCATTCATTTTATATGATTCAATTTAGTTAGTATTAAACCAAACATTTTTTTGTTGGTTCTATTAGATTGTTTCTAATATTTTCTTGAAACTGTGCTTATTTGAATACAATTAACATAATATTTTTTCTTAATACCTAAGAGGGTCAATGATGATTTTTTTGAGTGTAGAATGAAATGGAAAATCTGTGTGTTATTTTCTTATGTTTGTGGGTGAGAGCTCCCTTCGCATCTAGTCTCTGAAACAAAATAGTCAAAAGAGAACAAAACTCAAGTGAAAAAGTGCCCGCAAAAATGTCACCTTTTGCACCGATGATGAACTAAAATACATTCACTTTAGCTTGTGTCACTTTCAATGGTCAAATGTAGAATAAAATGGAAATGGAAGCTTTTACACACCTTGGTTTTATCTTTAATGTGTTACTCGAATGAGTAGAATCGATTGTAACACCAAGATTTGTTGATAGCAGGACTCTGGGATATCACATAATTATCTAAATTCAGGGTGGAGTTCTCAACCAGATACCTGTGTCTAGCTGGTCTAGTAACAAACATCTCTGTTTTGTCAGCACTGAGAACAGGAAGTTACAGGACATTTATTGTTTGACTTTGGATTGACACACCTATAATTGTAGGAGTTGGGAGCAGCCATTTGGTTTAACAGGTAAATAGAGTTGAGTGTCATCAGCATAGCAATGAATGGATGATTTACTGAGAGATAGCATGTAGATAGAGAATAGCAATGAGCCCAGAACTTCTAAGAGTATATTATGGTTGACTGTATCGAAAGCTGCGCTTAGGTCCAGTAGTAATAGCACAGTAGCATAGATGATTTGATTATTTCACAATCTAGTTTGAGAGACGATCGATGCACCGCAAAAAAGGTTCATCTTAACTACACATGTAGTCTCATCTTTCATCTTCAAATCATTTTTTTTCTCCAAACAAATGAAAATTTCTACCAATGGGGTGAGATAATTCCACTTGTTTACAATGCAGTTTCACTTGTTTCAGGAAATGAGGAAGAATAAGGCAGATCACTCCACCAGTATCAAGTGAAGACATTTGACTCAAAGACAGCCTTATAACGATTTGCACGGTAAAGAAGTGAAATTATCTCACCTCACATTTTTTCCACTTATTTTACGGTAACATTTTATGACTCAGTACAAGATTAAATGTCTTGTTAAAACGGATATTACAGGTACGGATATATATATATATTCTTTGTGTGCTTTTCCTCAGTGGCCAGCCAATGTGCCAGTTTCCCTTTGAAATGTTTGCCAGAAAAACCCACCCTGGTCACCATTTGGCTGATATTCCCAGCAAACATGGTTTTATGGGAGCAGATATTTACTGGATGTGAAGTTAAAAGTTAAATCATCTCACAGTATTTGACATCATCAAGGTGTGAGAAATGGAGGGCAGGGTTTGCGACATGTTTCCTGTCTCACCACAGCCCTTCCTCGAAACACACAATCACACACATCCACGCACACGTAACACTTTCTGAGGATTCACCTTTATGTGACATGTACAAAATTGCACAACATTTACTGGCATGTAAGTTTATTTGTGTAGCACCTTTCATACACAAAGGCAATTCAAAGTGCTTCACATAAATACAGAATAAAATACAATAAAATAGATAAAGAGCAAATAAAACAAGGCAAAAGAGAGTTCTAAAAAAACTTTGTACACACTATATATATGCATGTGCTGTCCAGAGTACTATATGGTTATAGTGAATAGATTGAGATGGACCAGCCTGAAAACACACTCAAATATCACTTCAATTCACCAGGGGTTGACCTTTTTTTACACTTAAAAGTCATAAAAGGATGAACAGAATACCCTAGTAGAGATGAAAGTGAAAGCTCACTGCAATGGTAATTTCACATCCTTGGACCGCGTTGGGAAATTAAGCTGCTAAAAATCGATCAAGATTTAGTTGGGATCCTGAAGCGCAACAGGGTATCTAATTTTATGAAGCGTGATTAAGAGATTGTCTTTGAAGTCTGTCGCTCTCTCTTTTCTCATCCTCACACACACACACACACACACACACACACACACACACACACACACAAATGCATCACTTCCACCACTTCCCTTTAGTAGCAACACGTAGACACACAAATGGTTGTGAGAGGAAGGAGGTGACTCTCTTCCGCATTTACTCCCTCCACCCTCCACCCCCCCTCCATCGGCTTTCTCTATTCTCTCCATCTTCCCCTCTTGCCACTACAAAAGCCTGTTGTTGCGTAAGGGAAAAGTACTCTGCGCTTCACCACCCAGACCCTCGGTGAACAACTGTGAACCAGAGCAGAGAGGTGAAGGATTCAGCTACACTTGTAGCTGGAAGGAAGGAAGGAAGGAAGGAAGGAAGAAACAAACAAACGTATTGTACCAAAATGTCACCTCTGGCTCTGCTCTGTCATTCACTGTACTCCAGCTGTCCATGGTGAACTGGTATGGCCTGTGACCCCCACCGGCATAGTCAATCAGAACCAGACACATACTATAAGGCCCTGGAGCCGCATTGGATGAGAGTTTGTCCCGGGGACCACATAAGAGGAATTTTTGTTGTTGATTTTGTATTGAATTGTTTAATCATCTACACTGAGAGATAGTAACCTAGGATTTCTAATTTCTGCTGAATCGAATTATCGTGAAATTGAACTATTCCTCATTTTGTTGGGGACCCTCTGGAACCCCCTCAAGGACCCCTGGGTGTCCCACGACCCCACTGGTCCAGACACATGGTGGTGACATAATAAACCTCTGTAGCTCCTCTGTCCCTGCTCCTGCCTTTATCCCCCGCCTCCTTTGTTCCTCTCCTCTTCATATCCTCCTTTTCTCCCCCAGGCTCTCCTCCTCCCCGCTACTCTCCCATCCATCATGGCTTTGCTCCTTGCCCTTCCCATAGAAAAGCAAAATCCAATCCATATTTCTACCTGTTATGTCCCCTAGACACAAATGATCTCTTTTTAAGACTAAGCTGAGACTAAAGGCATTTTCTCCTGTTTCTCAAATTCAACTCAGGAGAAACAACCACATAACAGCTCATGTTCACCTCACTCTGATCACAACAATAGATCTCCAAGTGATCTGAAATAAGTGTCATTTAACTCTGCTGACCATGAGATTAGAGAAAGATCTCAAAGGAAACTCAATACTGTTGCATTTTCCTGTTTCCTGTTTCCACGGGGCCAACAGACATATAGTAGGAGCTGATTACCATTATACAGTATATGTCACATGTTAGCATCTTCACATTGATCTCATAAAGTCTCAATAATTGATTCTCTCTGTTGTCTCCTCGTTGCTCCTAAGAGGGTTTTAGGAGAAACACTTCAGATGCAGGTGATCACAAAATGATACAAAAATACCCTATTTCTTAAGAGATGAAGAAAAGCTGAACCCCACACATTCCTAGATGCATGCACGCACACACACCTACATAAACTCATGCACAGCCACATGCCACCACTGTGCTTTTCTTTGCATGAGCACTTTATTTTGTAAATAAAACAACTTTGTCCTCTGCTTTGTCCTCTTCGTCAGTATTGCATTACATTTCTTTTACTAATTTCAGCAATGTAGCAGTACTTTAACTTGAGTTGGTACGCTTTCCACCCCTGACTGTACATGGCACCGGTCTGTCGCGTTGGGTGGTTCGCTGTCAGAGTTACATGGCGCCGCACTGTGTGACGGTTTCTCATCATTTTCTCAGTAATCAGACCATGAACGGCATTACCTCAATAAAACCGCAGTCCCTGCTCGGACGTCATCAGGCTGTGTGTGTATATACGTGTGTGTGTTTCACCCCTGTATACAATCATCAGACTTCTCTATCCAAAGGACATCGAACACTTGCATTGGCTACAGTATTCGGCTTGTTATTCCACTACAGATACTGGGAGATTCTGAAAGGATGAGCCATGCTTTTGTTTGCAAGGTGTTTCAGATGCTTCCCCATTCTCTGAGTAGTCTAATAACCAGGTGAAACTGCCAACGCATGGGTTGGTTCTCCGGTAATTGCCAAATACACACCAGGAAGACTGAGCCTCTGCTAATGCTGCATCATTTGGAGTGGTAGGGTGCCAATGTTCAAAATCTAAACAGGTTGCTGTTGCCCATATTACTTCTACCCATTTAGATTAAATCTGTTGCTCTTTTATAATATTGTGAATGGCCAAATGTAAAAAAGAATACGTACCTTTTTATTTTGCCCCTTCAGACCACTTTTCTTCCCGCTTCAAAAACAAACACACTCTCTCATCTGGTCTCTCTCTCTCGGGTCGAAAATCAAGCTGCCACTTATCTCTCCAGGAGCTCTCCAGGAGCGCTAAGTGGCAAACCTGGAGAAGCTGGAGAACTTCTGTTGTGTTGACTGGATGTGCAGCGTTTTTCTGTTGCTTTTGTTTTCGGGGTTTGTGTGTTTTTTTTGCATCGTTGCATCGTTTCTGTATTTGCAGCGTGTTTGCTGTTAATGTATTTGTTTTGGCTTTCTGCAGCAGGTTTTTTTTCATTTGCAGCACATTTCTGTTGTTGTATTTGTTTTGGATGTGTTTTTGAATTGGCGTCGTTTCTGAAGCTGCAGCACGTTTCTCCTAATGGAAATGTTTTGGGTCGTTGTAGCGCATTTGCCCTTGTCGGCCACCGTAGATTACCGAGGAAAACCAAACTATACATTCACATTTCACCTGGCACTTAGACTGCTCTCAAGAGCCAATACTTTTTTTTTACCATATCCACTGAGTTTGCCAGGAATTAGTTTCAGTGTTAAGGAAGCTAAGGATAGAAACAAGATAGGGCATCAGGTACACATATACAGTACATATTCCCTGTCATACATACCCATATAAATATCCTCCCTCATATAATAACTATATAGGCCCCATACAATACCCATTATAAATGACAGGAATAAATCAGTCTGTCAAGGATAGTTAATAGACCTATGGAAGGGCAAAGAAATGAAGACAATCAATAAATAAGAAAATCAATGAAATAAAATAAAGTGCTATGGAGTTCAACACTTCCTCAGGATAGGAGCTGACAGCCTTTTCCCAGAGGGACAGAGAGAGGAATACTGTAGTTATTGGCTGGTTGTCAGAAAACAACTTCAGAGCTTTACATTGCATCCATGTGGAGAATATAGAAGGGACGGAGGACCGGTTGCAGTCAGGGATGTAGTGGAGGGTAAGCCCACCTCCACTTAACCCACCGAATCTTCATGAGGTAAATTCATTCTATACATCATAATAAGTATTTGATGGTGCTCATCCTCATTGCTGTGGTGTTGTTTGAGTATTGCCATGTGTAACAGCATTCCAGCATAGTGGTGAGGTAGTGGTGAGGGAGGACCGGCTCCTCCTTTTCATTCTTTTTATTTTTTGTATCAAATACAAATTTAAAAAATGATGTTTTAGGGAAGACGTCCTCCCCAGAACCAATCAACGACCCGAATAAAAAAAATGACATGCTCTCCATCCAATTATCGTGCAAAGGGGTTTGATTAAATGTGACCAAATCCATATGTTGCAAAATAGATTCCTTCAAAATAGATTCCCTCATGTCACTAACTGCCTTGTCCTCCCCAATTCTTCGAGTCACCAGCCACCACCGGTCCCAAGCCACCCCTCGGGCTGCAGTCCACTGAGTGACAAATAGCCACTGAGTCGTGGTATTGATCCCTCTAGGGGAAACTGGCATCGAATTGAACTGTAAGGTCACTAACAATGATGAAGGCTTTCACTCTGCAATGACCCCCTGGGAATTGATCAATTCACTTAGAAGTGACTCAGGATGGGGTACAAGTTTGTGCAGCCACACACACACACACACACACACACACACACACACACATAGTACTGTAAAAGACACTAAGCTGAGTCAGGAAAGACGATCCGCCTGTTTACTTGTTGACCTTTAAATGAACTACGGTTGGTGTGCCACCCATGGCGCGCCGTCTGCCCCTGCGTAGGCTGAATAGTCCGATGTAATTACCCCAACTCATATGGAAATCCTCTGAAACACAACGCAGGGCTGGAGTCGCCACAATGAGACGAGGTAGGCAGACTGGGATCTGATGAGGCCCTGTAATGTGCATAATCAGGGATGAAAGAGATGAAAGAATAAAATGAAAGAAATGAAACGTTTATTGTCTGAGCGCTTTGTGTGTGTGTGTGTGTGTGTGTTTGAGTAGGGGGCAATAATTACAGGGGCACCAGCATACACAGAGATTAAGATGGATGTAGGAAGAAGGGATCAAAGAAAGTGGAACGAGTAGGATATGAACGAAGAGGAAGGATGATAACATGGAAAATTACATGTCAGTAGATCCCAATAACAATAACATTGCCTCATGCTCTATAGACTTGGTTCCCACAGCGTCCATTTTTAACTTTTATCACTCCAAGCACAGTACAGCCAAGCTACGTCCTACAGTTGTGTACCAAGATGCACATCACACAAAAGTCAGGAATCAGGCAAATATTTCTCAAAAAACATATTTGAAACATATGGACCTCAAGGATCTGGAGGGATATAGGTTCACATTTTAAAGTTAATATTTTTGGCCCACTATGGCTAGCTACTGGAAGCTAACTTCACTTCTCTGCTAAACTCAAGTAGCCGTTGGTATTGTTCCTGAGATTGCTAGCTAATTTGAAAAGGTCCATCTGAAGTCCTTACTTAAATGTGTTTAAGTAAGTAAGTAGTTTTATATATATATGTGTGTGTGTGTGTGTGTGTGTGTGTGTGTGTGTGTGTGTGTGTGCACAGTTCTGGTAAAGATTATTGGCACTCAGATAATGACAGATAATGTACAATATCTATCTGAAATCATTGGAAATTGCATCAACTATTGATGTTCACACATCCACCTATTGATTTAGCACATGATCAAACAATAAGAATAACAACATTTGTTTAAGTCTTTTATTGTTTGGTGTGCAATGTGACACTGCAGTGGCACAGAAAGAAAGAATGATGCATGTGGAGAGTTGAACTAATGTATTAAATCAAGCACTGGTGCCAGGTCAGCTCTGATGTCATTTACAGCCACAAACGACACGCGTGTGTTTCTATGCGTGTGAGTGCGTGAGCAGTTCTCTGTGCCCTTGCCGTTGGTGACCCAGGCAATGGGTCTCCTTGGCAACACTGACTCATTTCCTGGTTATTGGGGTTAGAGGATTTGAGCGAACCAATGTTCCCTTCGGGATCGTCATAATGAACTCTGTCTGGCACTCTGTCTCGATCGGAGCCAAGAGACAGAGTGGGAGTAAACTCACGGTACCAGTAGGCCTGACGGAGAACAATTCACTTCACAAATATATCATATTGTCAAAACAGGCTCCCCTTATATCAGGCCTCTCTCAGGTGGCCCTATTGCCTGTTGATTGCACCTGGGAGGGAGCGAGCGAGAGAGAGAGAGAGAGAGAGAGAGCGGCAGCCGTAACACTGATCTCTAAATAATTAGTTTCATGCCAAAATGAGATATCCACCATTTATACAAAAGTGACACCTACTTTTACAAAAAGATTGATGGCACAATTTAAAACAAGTGATGGTGCTTTTTAAAGGATAGTGGGTAATTTAAGTCCTTGGCTGACAAAATGAAACACTTTCTCAGAGTAGATCCTCTATATATTTAGAAAGATGAACTTCAGAAAAAGTTTTTCCTCCCCCACAATGGATATACAGTATATTGTTTTGTCAGTGCAGTGGCAGTTTGTGTCCACGCCGCTGAGTGCAGGATGTGCAGGACACAGATGAAGCAAGAGGTCAAGATCAAACAGTCCTCAAAAATCACTTCTTCACTTTTACTGGAAAGATACAAATACACAAATATCTATCCATTTACCATGAAGGACAATATTCTGGCCCACCTCCCACAATGCTCTGTGCCAGCGGTTTGGCTGACCTCCTGCTTGGCTAATTCACTCACACACACACACACACACACACACACACCAAACTCAGCCAGGAGTGCTAAATCACATGTTCAGGGTTAACGAGCCATCTAATGGAAAGGTTACTGTAATATCCTGTGTGTGTGTGTGTGTGTGTGTGTGTGTGTGTGTGTGTGTGTGTGTGTGTGTGATGGTGGTATCGTATTAGTCAAATTTCGCTTGTAGCAGCATGGCTCTGCTTTCGCCTGCTGGTGAAACCAAACCAGGTACACACAATATGACAACAACAGAGGACATAGCGCTGATCCAGGACTCTTTGGGAATCTTTCATTGTATTGGTTGCTGTGCTGCTGCGTTGAGATTTCTCCCTACGAAAGTCGGAGAGGTCGATAATGGTGGAATGAGCTACATCTCCTACGCACAAATAAACCTTTACACCAGGAAGAGAGACAGAGAGATACAGACAGAGACAAGCTATGATCAGGACATGGAGATGTTTTATCTGATTGTCTACATATTTGCTACATACGGTGCATATTTGACCGGTCATCGGCCATTTAGACTGCGCGTCTGTTGAAACCTCCACGTAGACTAGAGACTAGACAGACAAGATAAGAGAGCAGCTTTGATGTTGAGCACCTTGTGAAAATGTCTCTGGATGAAATGGCGACTGGCTTTCCCATCCACTGGGCAGAGAAAAGAGAGGGGGAAGGAGAGAAGATGGAGGAAGGAAGATGAGAAAAAAATATGACCAGGAAGTGGTGAGATAGATGTTGATGCGCGTGTGTTTCTGTCATTGTGTGGTTTTGTGTGAATGCCTGTGTGGACTGCGTGTACCACGACAATGTGTTTGTGCCAGTGTGTGTGTGTGTGTGTGTGTGTGTGTGGTCATGAGGCGTGTGCGGCAGTGGAGTTATGAGGGTTTTAAAAACTTGCCAGATGGGTTTGGACCACAGAAACTAAGTGACCACCAGCTGGTCGTCTGCAGCCACAGAAGGTGTTCAGATCAAATAGCCTTTGCTGGTTATGTGGCGTTCCCTCCCTGCCGCTGGCTGTGGAGCATCTGGTTACAGCAGCCACGTGGAGCTATCCACAGCCATCTGCCAGATTCAGAAAACTTTATTAAATATCAAAATGCATGGGAGAGAATATTGCTATTGGCAGGAATTCCTCAGTTAAAATACCTGACTGAAAGCAGAACAATCTTACACAAAGTTATTGGTCTTAAAGCTGCACTGGGTAAGATTTTATGTCTTATCGGCCTAAATCACAGTGGGGCTGCAATAGAGAAGAGCATCCCATCACCTCATTGAGATGGTGTAGATTAATCCTATTTGGTGTTGGGAATGAATACTGATGGGTAATCTCCTCCGCCCAAGTTACACATTTTGAAAAAAGAGTGAAATCCAAACTGTCTCCTGAACAGCAGTGATCAGCGCTCCGGCATTAGATCCTTTCCTCCCTCATCCCTTTGGTGTCCTAGACGTATAAGTCAATCACACACCAGCCGGGTTGGTACACATGAGTGTGCTGTGCTCAGTTTACTGATGTTAAGTTTCTCTCGCTGCCATTTTGGGGCCGCCATCATGTTAAAGAACGTCAGAGTCGTACTGCGGTTTGGATTGTGACAAACGGGGGAAAATGTGGGTTAACACGTTGACACCCAGGTGCTTTGAACCGCTTAAAAGCATTCCCATGCCCTTCGTAACGACATCGCTCCAGAGCGCACCGTTGGCATCTCATTTATCACAATTACATGAGTAAACTTATTGGGTAAAGCCGTAGAAATATGAGTATGAACTCCACCGGTGTGTCGTTTATTCATCGCGGCGGTGGTTACGACACACTGGAGACGCTGGGAGAATAAGACGGCATTATCCATTTATAGGGTTCTTCTGTGCCAGCGAGATCTCGTGTCAAAATTCACTCCCTTGTTTTTACAATGAAGTCAGAGTCACGATGTTGCACCAGCAGTTCCTGCTATATCTGTCACTGGGTGACAACTGTAACATTTAGCCAGCAGGGAAAACATCAGATGAGTTCAAAGCAACACAAACACACACATGCACATGCAGAATTTCCCATGAATACAGGCCATTATGTACAGCAAACAATATCCCATCTCGCAAAGGAATCACTTATAGGCTTTGTTGTAACTCCGCTGATGAGGCCTTGTTTACTACGTCTGTCCCCCCCCCGGGTGTTTGTGGTTGAGGACTTCATTACATCCTAAGGCTCATACTTGGCATACTTAACTTGACTTTTCAAACTTGTACTTAATGTTGTTTTGTTGTTCCCTTTTTCAACCACAAACCATACGTGGTGACTGTGTGCACGTTACAGGAGCAAAACCAGAGGGGGGGTGGGGGGCATCCAGTTGTTATTCCGTGTCAAAATTTTCCTGTCTCTCAAGGATCGGAGTTTGAAAAAGAATCAATTTTTCTAGGGCATCTCTGTTTCACTAGAGAGCACACAGTGTCAGAAAACATGTGAGTGTCAGAGAAGATGACGCGCGACGAAAGGTCGTGAACCAGACGATGTCAGTAAACGATGCGCCTCTTATAGCCCGCTGAGCCCCCGGGGAATCCAAGACGGCCAATTTCCTATGAATTGTTTCCAGTTGCTTCAACATGTGCCGCGGTTGCATTATGCTGAACGATCCCTTCTATGAACAATACCCCTGGCCATGTCCAGCCACGTAAACACGTAAATAGCCTCTATGTTATCATCAAGAGGAATGCACTTGTGTACTTGCAGCATCCAGGAAGAAGTTTAATCCACACCTACGCAGCTGCATGACAAGAATAGATGAGGACAAGACAGACGACCGGCTGGTACGATAAATAGCCCTATAAATCTACCAGGCTGCCTACTGTCTAACTGAGTGTGTGTGTGTGTGTTGGTGTGTGTGTATCACCCCAGGGGGTTAAAGTCAGTGGTAATGAGTGAGGCGGTTGCTAGCTGACTATCTGTCTGCATTCCTGACAACACCACACAAATGCCAACGCAAAATACATCCCGAGCCCGGGGGACGGTGTGTATGTGCAGACAGTGACTGGTGGCAAAGATGGCAAAGACGGTCTTTCAGAGGAGTGGCATTTAATTTTGTCTTCTGATGCCGATACGTCTCCGTTTCTGTTTTTCCGATGTGCGTACGCCTGCAACCTGTGTGTCTTTCTCTTTTCCATTCTGTTTCACCCTCCTACCTCTTGGTGTTGTCGGTCAGTCAACCTGAGTTTCAATTATCGTCTGATCGGAGCTGTATTTTGAAGCCTTGAACGGGAATGCAACAAAATTTTAGATTTTGAAGATACTGCACAAAATGACCATAATATTGGAGTTTGGGCGATTATTGATCGATACCAATGAGTCAATAATTACTTTGCCAGGTGCTGAGATTTCTGGCTTTCAAAACTCAATGGGAGAAAGTGGAAAAGGTGACTGTGGCCGTATTCAAGATCACGTCTGAGGTATATTATTGTTTCAGTTTTGGAAATGATCGTACAAATATAATGCTAAAGATAATTTAAATGTAATATAAATGCTCAAACATCTCACAGAGTCAGCGTCTTATTTTCAGTGCGGTAGCTCGAGGCTAAACATCGGGATGGCATCTCAAATTATTACAGTTTACTGTTTCATAGCTTTTTGAGGGAATTACTCATGTGGACGTACCAACTGGACCGCCCCAGGCCATGAGTGTAGAATATTAGAGATCTGAGACTGAATGGTATTCCCCTATAGCTGTCCTCCAGCTCCATGGGCAACGAGGTCTGGCAGTCTCAAGGATGCCATTTGGATAGGTCACTGTTCTCACAGAGCAGTATGGGGACAATGCTGCCATTCAGCCGCCCAGCAGCTGGATGGCCAGACAGACGTCCGGCCACCCGGGTCAACCAGCCGGTCCGCCAGCTAGTCGGTAACGGCTCGATTCAGACTGCGTGAAGTCATGTCGGCCTTTCCATGGATTGAAATATGCACATTTAAGCTGTTCCTATTCAGATTCGGCCTATTTGATATTGGTGTGCCTTGTGGTGCAAGGGTTATTTCACTTATTGGGCATGTACACTCTGGTAGCGCTGTCTCCCTTGGTGATCCCTTAAAAATTCGAGCAAGGACAGGACTAAGTGGCAGGACACATCCTCCAACACAAAACCACAATCAGGGAGTTGTTACAGTTCCTGTTCATTCAGCAAATCCTGGATGGAGGTGTGTTGAAGGTAATTGCAAACGTCAGGGCTCTGCGGTCAACATGCCCATTGTGGAGAGGCGTCACATTGCTTTATGCACACCATTCCATTTGTTCAGAGACCAGTCCACAGCGTTGCATTCATTTCATTTCATTCAACAACTCATACTCTGCTTGATATCTTTGGTGTTTATTAGCATGCAGACATATTCTTTTACATCAGGAAACCTGATTGGAGCACTAGATGTATTGTAGGGGTTTGAGTGTGCAAGGAAAGGTGCCTACAAATGGACTTAAAGTGGTAATCCACAAGATTCTTGTTTCTGATTGTGTTGACATCTTTGGTGCTCCGTGTTCATCGCTGTGGTGTTTCTCACTGCATGTCCCAGAGATCACCTGTCAATCAAACAGTGTGTCCAGCACTGTGACGTCTTTCTCCTTGGATTTTCTGTTGATGGAGTTTGAGTTTCTGTAGGTGGCGCTCTTTTCTTTGTCTGTTCAGCCACGGTGGCTATTGCTGCTCATGCTAACCACCCAGTTCTTCTTCCAGTTATTCCAAACAAACCACTGATGCTTCTCCTCTCGCAGGAGGCCGAACTCCATGGTTGGAATCAAAGGATTTGGACACAAGCATAAAAAGCAACTCAAGGCTTAAGTCAAGGACTGAATAGGGCCTAATGTCAGGTCATTGAACTTACTATACACACACTTAGCTGGTCAACAAGTCAATCAATCTGTCAAATAATCAGGCAGGCAGGACTGCAGATGGACAACCAGCCACCTACTCAGCCCACTCAGCCCGTCACTCACTAGTATGTCAGGAGTCAAGCCGGGCTACATGCAGGAATGCCTGTAGAGTCGGGCCAGACTGCTCTCGCCCTGCAAAAGACTCCTTTATTTTCAGCCAGACATGAGAGAAAAGCACAGTAGTCATTACACCAATGGAGGGAGGGGGGTGAGAAGAGATTGATAACCAGCTGCCCAGAGAAAATGAGTGGTGTTACAGACTTCAAAAACAGAAAGGGACATCTCTGAAGTTCAATATGTCTTCAATTAAAGATTAGAAAATGGATTCTTCAAAAGAGCTCAAATAGTGTTTTAGTCTCTTTTTGTCTCTTTTTGTCTTCTTTTTTTCTTGTTGAAATTATTAACTGAACACTTTTTTATTAAGTTGTAAATTGCAGTTTGAGTTTTACAATTCCAATCTGGTGCTACAAGTCTCTCTGAGTCAGCCTCTGTCCATCTTCTTGTCTGATCCCCCCCCACCACCACCACCAACTCTCTCTCTCTCTCTCTCTTTCATGTATGTCTGGGTGCAGGGATATCTTAACTTTGAGGATGCTATCACAGGAATCCTTTCGGTCCTGGGCTGGGTGTGACAGAGAACCTGAAACGTAGACAGAACAGACTCGCCTCGACAGAGCGATGAATGAGCAGGAGAAATGGAAGAAGATGAAGAGAGCGGAGAAGTGATTCTGTCACGAAAATGATGAAAAAGGGGAGAGAATGGGAGCGGAGATGTACGGGGGCCCAGCTGAGAAGGACTCTTATCTCCGTGAGCATGATGGGGAGCGCTGTCTGACTCGTTCAGAATCTGACTACAGCAAGTCAGGATTCAGCCCGTCCCTGTGGAATCTCAAAAGATCTTGAGCAAAAGTAAAAGTAGAATAAAACATGAAATGTAACATAAATGGATAAATAATGGAGCATTTTTAAGGTGTCAGCACTGCCCCATAGCGCAAAACGACTATAATATATCTGCTGGGGTTTGATAGGGTTGTTGATCAATACCAATTACTCAACAATTACTTTGCCAAGATGAGAAAGCAGTATTCTTATTCCAGTATGCATGGTGATATATTACCTCTTCTGTTTCTGTTGGATCCCTGCTCTCTTAGCTTACTCCTCTCTATTTTCAAAGTGTGACTCTTTACTTTGTGTCAATTTCAGGCCACTGTTACTAGATGGGTGCTGTGCCAGAGGCTTATCCACATTGTTGACCTTCTTTGTCTTCAATAGAGGCCGATAAAGGTCATAGATTACTCCTTTAAACAATATAACATTGCCGTGGCCGGTGCTTTGTCCTATGCTGCTGTGTGCTCGGGCGGGTAAATCAACTCCAGCGACACTCACAGACCGAACCAGCTGAGCTAGCCTGTTTGACCAGGGTTGGGCAACCAGAGTCTGCAGGTTTTCACTCCAACCAAACACTACAGCAAGAGATTTCACTGATTAGCACACCTTCAACCAGAGAGGAGGGACTAACCAGAAATCACCCGGTGTAATGTTTGGTTGGAGTGAAAATCTGCACACTTTCGACCCTCGACCACTGGCCTGGACTCATTGGACGCAGCAGCTGAGAGGCGGGGCCAGATTGTTGGCTATCATGGACAATGCCTCTCACCCTCTCCACTGCACACTGATCACTGATGGAACCAACAAGCAGCTTCAGCCACAGACTGATCCATCCTACCAAGGAGCGCTTCAGGAAGTCCTTTGTGCCAGCAGCTATCAGGGTTTACAGCTCCTCCAACCCCAGTTAGTTGGCGGAGACCGGGACATTTGTTCAAACCGACATTTGTGAGCACATCTACACACACCTGCCATTGCACATGCCGTGATAATACATTGTACTCGGCACACATTGGAATTATGATGATGCATATATTGCTGCATGTATGTTGCTGCTTTACGTACAATATCCTGTCAATCGACTCACTCTTCGCGGTGATTCCTGCCCATCACCTACGTTTGGGGCTGGTAGCCTCTATCTTACACCAGATATATTGTTAGTGCTGTTAGTGTTTCTCAATATTAAGACCACGTTTCCCATAAACCCTGTTGCTTCTTGTCACAAAGAGCATTTTGCTTCTCAGTGTATCAGCAGCAGTCATACCAAGTGCAAAACCTCGCTCATAACAATTATCAATGATTGCAAAGATGAAAAAAAAATTAAATCGCTAACTAAAGCAAACCGCCATGAATACAGAGGTGTCACATAGTGGATATTTTCCCTTTACCAGCTTTAGGGAAATGGGATGTGGAAATCCACCTGGCACAATATAGTTCTCATTTACTCACACACACACACACACACCA
The DNA here is from genome assembly GCA_034670405.1 of Hoplostethus atlanticus. Taxonomy (NCBI): domain Eukaryota; kingdom Metazoa; phylum Chordata; class Actinopteri; order Trachichthyiformes; family Trachichthyidae; genus Hoplostethus; species Hoplostethus atlanticus. The sequence goes on along the minus strand of JAXDDX010000010.1, from coordinate 7,734,985 downwards.
TTCATTCCATTCTCCATTTGGCATCTGCTTCCTTTCTACTACTAGCTCCAGTCACACCATTCCTGCTCCAGCTGGCTGGAAAACATGACAGCATCTCCAAAGCCTCTTCCAGGACCAGGGGTTTCCCTCCTGCTGTGTGGCCCACTAACACTGCATCTCCCTGGGCTAGGCCAGCTCCAGATGTCCCTGCCCTGGTGGAGGCGGAGCTTTGCCAGATGAAGGAATTGTGGGTGTACATGTATGTATATGTGTGTGTGTGTGGGTGGGCATGCATGTGTGCCACCCTAGCAGCTGTAAGACTGCCAGACATCATGGTCAGAGAATGTTTGACTAATCTCGCCTCCAGATGCCTGTGTTTGTGTGTGTGTGTGTGTGTATTCCGTAGATCTGAATAACCTGCCACACACACACACACACACACACACACACACACACACACACACACACACAATTAAACATGCATGCAGGCAAGTATGGACACATACTTTTTTTTTTTTTTGCACTTTTGTCATATAATCGCCTGTCTGAGAATATACACACAGAAAGAAAGAAGGACAGAAAAAGTCGTTTTACATGCTCTCGGTTGGTACGGCCTCTTAAGTTGCACTTAACGGTTGCCTAGGTATTCTGCATAACAAATCGCACATTCACACATACTACAAATGGACATTTCAGTGAATCCAGTGCTATTCTGTTGCGCCATTGTGTGACTGGTCTCTTAGCAGAACAGACAAACTAAATCTTTATTGTTCTCACCCATTACTCTCTCACAGTCACATCGGCACTCCAGTAAACAATAACTGGATATTATATAGTGAATGCAAGACACACCTGCACAAAAACACACATGCACACACACACACACACACACACACACACACACTCACGCCATGCTGGTGTGTTAACTTTATTACATTACATAATTTTACAGGCTTTAACATCAGAGTGAAACCATGTATGTACAGTAGATTGGATCGGCGTACGCATACACGGTACATGCGCACATGCGGTGTAAACAAACACACACACACAAAGATACAGTTTACTCTTTTATTGTACAGATGGGGAACTATATATCATAAAACACACAGCAGGTTTGCATTAAATCTTACAACCTCATCTGGGTTCTCTTTGTAGTTTAAGCTTTGTAGTGCACATCAGCGCACACTGCTAAACATCAACCACCAGCAACCAGTTGATGTAGGATGTCATAAAAGTTAAGGGAAAGTAATATAAAATCAGTGGAACATGATGAGTGCGTGCCAGGTACGAGTTCACATGACTGCGTGACGATTTTGATGCATCTGTCGAGTTTGATAGCTTTTGATTTGTCTTTCTTATGCTGCAAATGTTCCCTAGAGGGTAAAGGATGTATTGTATATTGTGGTTCTTCTCATTAATATAAAATACAGTACTATAAGTGTGTAATAAATGTGGAGAACCCCGGGTAAAGTGATAGATTACAGGGTCTCTACATAGAGAGAAAGCAAAAGCCGTTGTTCAGTCTCCCTCTCTGTTGCAGTTTTCACAGCTTTGTTGCAACCAAACTCATTTTTCATACATTATGCTCTGTCCCATTACCCAAACATTGTGAAAACAAGTCATTTAAGGGGTTACCAAATTGTGAATGGGGTAATATTTCTTCATTTTCCCCTCCTGAATACAGTAAGTTAGCATCACCGTCATACTGTGCACGCCACGTGAGAGGATTCATCTTGAGGATACTTCTTCTATTGTCTCCCATCTCCCCTTGGGTCCTCTGGGGTCAAAGGTCAGAGCGCCGGGGGTTGTGGGAAGTGAAGAGCTAAGAGCCCGGTTGTCCCAGGGACCCTGTTGCCGTGGCGACGAGGTCAGAACTTTCTCTCAGGAAAGTGAGATGGACCGACCGTGGAAGTTTTGTGGAGCCATTTCCTGTCCAAGCTGACCAAGCGACCGCACGGCATCACACTAAGACACACACACACACACACACACACACTGTACACTTGTGCCATATCCTCACCACACTTTCCTTTTCCCTATTCTTATCCTCTTTTCTTCTGTTTGTACTATCCATGTCTGATTGTTTCGTTACACAGAGAGATTGTTTCTGTTACCCTTTCAACTCATCTGTGTCTTCATCCATTAATGTGGTTTGCTGTAATGATTCCTGCTTATGTGTGTGTTTGTGTGTATGAGTGTGTATAGGGCAGAATGCACCTGTATCTGTGTGTGTTAATTCATGCATGCTTTGTGTGTTTGAATGTATATAATGAATTTCACAGAGAGATAGCACTCTCTGTGAAATTCATTCATTTTTATTGCTACGCTGACGATAATCAACTCTATGTAACTGTTTAACCGTAATCCTATCCTATCCTAACCTATCCGAAATCAAATGCTGGATGTCCCTCAACTTCCTGCTTAGCAAACATAGCAAACATGAAACAAATATCTATGTATCTCAAACATATACATAGGTCTGTTTCCAGTCTGTCTGTGTGTGTAAGGGTGTGTCTCCTATCTGTTTCCAGACTGTGGCTGTGGCAGTGTTGACATCTGTGGTGCCCCACTCTTATGACGATGCTGACCAAGCATCACCCACATCAGACCTGGTTATTTCATCCAAGTGCCCTTACTGTGTTTATTCTGTATACTTTGTTTATGTTCCATTTTACTTGCCCAAACCTCAGCACCTATTGCACATCCAACTGTCACGGTAGGGGGATCCCCTCTGAGTAGCCCCTCCCAAGGTTTCTTCCACTTTTTTTTCTAAAAGGTTTTGTGGGAGTTTTTCCTTGTCCTCAGTGACGGTCCAAGGTTGGTGAGTGTTGTTTCCATAATGTGGGCGCTGTGAAGCCCTTTGAGACTGTAACTGTGATTAAGGAAACACTACCCTGACCCTTCCTCTTAGCCTTGCCTATTTGTCGTCAATTATGTGTCTGAGCTCTTGTTTATTGGCTCTTGTGTATTTGATACACTTATTTGTCTTAGCTCTTGTTTATTTGGTTCACTTATTTGTCTTAGCTCTTGTTTATTTGATTCTCTTATTTGTCTCATTTGTTTAAGACAAAGTAGGTTGCTAACTTGTTGCACTCTTAACTTAACACTAGTTATGCTCTTAGTTGCTTGTTTAGGAAGGAAATGCACTTACGATTTCTGGTGACTAGTAGTTTTCTTGCCTACCTATGTTGAATGCACTCATTGTAAGTCGCTTTGGATAAAAGCGTCTGCTAAATGACTGTAATGTAATGTAATGTAAGGGACATACAAATAAACTCGACTTGGCTTGACATGCGTGCAAATGCGTGAGTGTGTGTCCAGATGGACTGTGGCAGTACGTCCAGGTGTGATTTGCAGCTCCGCACTGGAGACCAGCTGGTTCCCCTCAGTGTTTACAAGGTAACTTTCACCTTACAGCAGGTACAAGCTGGTAGCCTATGTAATGCATCAGCACGTCAGGGTGTTTACTTCACGCTCAGGCCTAGAGAGATCCTTACACTAGGTCAAGCACAGATGGAATTGGTGTGTAATTTTCTCCAGTTGCATCCTTCTCGAAGCTTGAGCTTGAACTTGAGTTAAAGTTAAAGTTTAGTTAAAGTCACAAGGTTATAGCATTTTGATGGTGTCTTGCCTCTACAATTCAACATATTCCCGGTTGAAACAGGATGTTGGGGTGGGTCATAACGCCGGGAGGGACTGTTGGACAAAAGTTGGAGGGACCATTACAAACAAACAGGTGGATGGGGCATTGTTAAAAAAATCTGTGATGGTATTATTGGTTGGAATTTGTATGTACACCCACTGGTACGCCATGAAGTAACCACTAAGGAAGTAAAAGTAATGAAATTTAATGAAAATGTAATTGTGACATTTTTGGATACAACGTCAATGTACATGTAGTGTTTTACAACTCAAGAGAACAGTGAAGACGGGCAGGGATTTCCAGATTTCCAAAGTTTTGAAGCGTACATAACAACGTAACAAAACGACCGCAGGACTTACAGTAAACTCAATCTCTATGGCACCTTTACAAGGTTGTACCACTCAGCTCATGGGCTATATGACCTACACGCTGGCCTGCATCAGCAGTTCACAAGCACCAGGAGGGTCGTGGCACCCAAACATTGCCAATCGCACAGTCAAAACCCCAACCGCCCACCTTACAGTACATCCACACCCTCTGCTTTGGTGTTGTGTGCCAAAGCTAGTGCCCCGAAACACATTTGGTCTAGCTCTATTACAGCTCCAGATGTTACCTCAGCATTACCTCACTCTGCAACGCTGAGCGTGAAGGGAAGGGGTGCAGGACAGAGGGAAGAGGAAAGAAAAATGGAAACAGTGTGTGTTTTTTTTATGGAGAGGAGTTTATACCGTGTCACAGGACATTATGAGGCTGCTTTACTGAACCCTGGTTGATTGTAGTCTGACACCATACTTGGCCCCGGACCCTCAGCACATGGCCAAGGGGGTAATTACATTGACTTGGGTATAATGCACACATGCAAATCTGCATGTTCTGTACATCTGTTATAGTTATAGTGAATTTGATATATTTGGTGAGGCCATGTCACGTGAAAAACTCCAAAATGTCAACTCTTAAAGAACTGAGGAAAGCAGCTTGGTTTTGACTTGACCACTGTGCGTTTTTTGAGTTCCTCCAATGCGGGTTGAATGGGTTTCACAAGGCCAAGGGTCATAGTTTGTCTCAACCAATGACACACATTTTGAAGATCCTGTAGGCCTATCTGTGCTGTCTTTTGACATCTTTTTTTCATATTCTCATGTTTTTTATATCTGCATTACCTGCATATATCCTAATATTTCCTACCTATTATCACATCCTGCATGTCTCTGTATGCTCTGCACAGCATTTTTCTTGCTGTATCCTATTAAGTTCTATCTATTCTAATTACCTTATCTAAATAAGGAAGGCCTACAGTATCTTACATCCATTAAAAACATATGCAGTAGCAAAACTCACTCAAAAGTTGTGCTTATTCTGAACATCCTTACAACATATTTATAATGGATTTTGAGTTTATGAGATATTCCTTACAAGGTGAAAATGTATATACAACACTCATGATGCCCAACAGGTGTGTTACTGTAAAATAGAGCAATGCTACTATCAAACAGGTGCTTTGACTTCACCATGTCCACCACACTGCAGCTGACTGTTCCTCATTAGCTGGAGCTGCTAGTGATTAGCTTGTGAGTGCGTGTGTGTGTGTGTGTGTGTGTGTGTTTAAGGGGGAATTTAAGTGAGTTCAGCTTTTACCCAGAGGTAAGAGATGACTGTGAGTAATTAGCGTGCACTACAGGGTGTATCTGGTGATAACTGTAGTAGATTTTACAAGGAACTATGTGCCCTGGCCTGACATTCTGCTCACACACACACAACAGCAGGAAAGCATTACATCTCCACGTCTAAACAGTGCAAAAACGTGGGCCAGCTCACTGGAGCACCATGTAAACAAGACACGCAAGTTGTTGTGCACAGACTACACAGAGGTATGTCCCACTTTAAAAAACTTGTAATGGTTGACAGAGTGTCTAAAAGTAGGTCAAGATGCGTTAAAACCACATTATGTGAACAATGGAAAGTGAACAGGATCTAAGGACGCCTTTATGCACTGGTTGTGGTCGATGGACTAAGAGTATTGAATATGTTTTTATGGCTCTGTCTCCTTTTGAGAATTCAACTCTCCCACCATTATCACCAGCCTGGGTGTCAGTCTGACTCAGCTGTTGCTTTCCTAACCAGCTCAATAGGTTGACGTGGGACCAGCGCTCCATAACGGCGGTTCTCAATGTGGATGTTGGGACAAACCAGTGGATTCTGGGTGGTCGCAATATGATTCATGGACAGATAATTCATCTGTTGTCGTTTTTTCTTTTACCTTTGTGATAAAGGCCTTTTCCCAGCGATCTAATTAATACTGGCAGCGTCTAGGCTTCTTACATTAAATAATGAAGAGGAATCGTCTGAAAAGACAAAATAAATAGCATTTGGTGTGAATTATGCCTCCAACAGGGGTTGAGTAGGCATCATGTCATTTTTGGGGTTGAGAAGCAGGACATGGCAGTTCCCCTCGGTGACAAAAACGTCCAATTAACTCCAATTAAAGTTTCTTTTTTACCGTTCTGTAATTCATTGTTTTGGGGATCAGTGTGAACTGACACCGTTGTCTTCTCTTACAGGCTCGACCAGGCAGCTTGCTAACTTCCTCCCCTCCTGGCAAATGGCCAGACTTCCCTTCCCTGCCTCCCATGGCCCATAAGGCCATTCTGCTGCCGGTCCCGTGTGAGACAGGAAGTGAGGCCCTATGGACAATGACCTCACCGCAGGAAGAGAATGGAGGGTGTGTGTATGTGTGCGCAAAATAGCAATTCTCCACCGAAAGTGTGATTTGGTTCTGACACTAAAATAAGCCTCAGTCACAAATCACAAGTATCACCAGAAGCCCAAAAACAACATGTTCAACATTTTCAGAGCATTTTTTTAATGTGTACATGTCCAGCATGGATTGTTAACACACTCACTAGAGGTGAACACACGACAAATGTATAAAATCTTATGTTTTTCTACAGAAAAAAAACACAAACAACCAATCAAAAAAAACTAATTGGAATGTTATTAACGAAAAAAAAAAAAAGTAATGTCAAATCAAGTTCAGAGAAAAAAGAAATTAATGACAGAAAAAAATCACAATAATCAAAGACAAACAATAACCACATCTGTTTTGATTGACTGTTGTTTTTTTTTTTATTGTTTTTTCCATCTCATCCCAGTCAAGGATGATGGTGAGGGTTTGCAGAAAGTCACTGAACCATTACTCAGGTAGTAATGACGATAGAAGTGTGAGATGCTACGACTTAGCAGTTGCCAAGTCAGTAAATAGTGAAACAAAAAAATACCCAAAACAAGATCTACCCACCCACCAACAATAACTACCGTCTACTGTAACTGCAGTTGTTGCATGAAAAGTTTTCTGACAGATTGTGCATCTGCGAATTAAGTGGGGATGCTTAACAGTCTGTGGACACAAGCAGTTTTGAAATGGCGGCCTTGGAAAGCCGCAATAGAAGCCGAACCGCCGCGCTCATCCGGGGCGATGCCACGACACAGAGCGCCAAAAAATGCCGTCGTCTGTCAACTCGATCTGTGCTTCATCCCCACAGTGAACGGGCGAGTCGGCCGAGCAGTGCTTTAAAGTGAGTGGTTTCAGAGTGGACAGGCTCAACAAAGCAAGGTGAGATGCACCCTGGGAAAAGATGCCGCCGTCGAGAGAGAAAGCGAGAGAAGCATCCAGAGCGACGCGCTCCAACCCACAATCCTCCTGGGTTCGGTGTCATCATAAGCCGCAGAGTCGAGGCGAGTGAAACCGAAGCCTCGCCGCCACAAACAACAGTCACACACAGTCACGTTTAACAGAGCCTATTTCTTCTTCTTTTTTTGGCTTTGATCTTTTCAGTCCATTTCCTTTTTTTTCTATTGATCTTGTTTTTCCCGCTCTAGAATTCAGACTGCTCTCGGTCTGAGTGCACAGGGATGATGCAACAACAAGCTAGTGGTTATTATTAGGCAGTGCGGGGAGACACCGTACACAGAGGCTGTAGAAATGTGAAACACAACAAACTACACAGAGCAGAGTGACACACAGACGGCTGGAGGGAAACCAGCCTTTTGGTTACCGTGGGTGATTTTAACAGAGATGGACATCAATGGACACACCACGGTGACGGAGCAGAAGTTAAGATACAGAAAGAAGAGGGAGGGGGGCTCAACGCTTTAACAGTGATGTCCTAACCTTGACTTCAAAATAAAAGAGGGTCAACATATAAAATCATGTGTTTGATTTGCGCAAAGTTTCCAGGTTAAGAGACAAAACACTTTAGACCTATGATGTTTCTGTGTGAATTGCGCCGCGGTGTCGAGGCCTTCCTGAACGAGGCCCGACTCCCCGGCGCATGAAAGAGCCCGGGAGGGGGATCTAAAAACAGGTTTGTTTCTGCAAGGCTGGACCTTGGCCTAGACTAGCTTCCTATGGGGAGGAGGGGAGGAAGGTGAGGCCGGGGAAGACAATAACGCACTGTGTTTGTGTGTGTTAAGGAGTGAGATAATAGAGGAGAGGGGGGGAAGGACAAAAAGAGAGAGAGAGAGAGAGGCCATTGTTATTGTTACGATCCCCTACGGCTTTAGAGGGCTGGACTGAGAGAGTGTGGGAGATTTACAGCCAGGGCAGAGAAAACAGGCCCCACTTATGATGAGTAGAGCTGATTTAGTGAACACCTCAAGCGCTCCTACCCATGCGTGCACGCAAACATGCATGCATCGATCGTCCTTCGCAGGGTTTTTCATGACCGTACTTCTCCTCGGCGCGCTGAAACAATTCATGACTAAACAAAGCCACGTCTTGGACAAAGTCCCAGAGTGCTCCTTGCTTTTCCTCCCTTCGGACCTCCTACGTCTCCCTGGGCTGCACCTCGCCGTAGCGCCACTGAAGCCGCTCGGACACCATACGGCGACTCTCTGGGAAGTGCCGAATCACTGAAACCCAAACCCGGGTACACTTTTATCTCCCAGGGCCACATTGTCCCGAGCCACGAAAGCTTTGAGTCACTTATTTCCCTAAAGGCTCTCACGCGGGGGATAGGGAGGAGAAGAGGAGCGACGCAAGGGAGGAACACTGTATACAACATTGTGTCTGGCACAATGAGCCAGCATAGAGTGAGTCTGTCCAGACGCAGGCCTGCTAGCAGCCTGCTGTCCATTGATCTGCCTCTGGGGGTGGGGGGGGGGGGTGGGGGGAAGCTGAGGGAGATAGGAGGAGGAGGAGGAGAGATAGGCCGTGGAGGGGTGTGTGGGGGGTGGGTGGCTGCTGTGGGAGAGCTTTTATCACTGATTAGCTCCCACCGCCCCAACCCTGGTGGTGAAGAGGCGAGCGGAGGCTAGAGGATACCGTCTCCTGGCAACTGCTATCGACCGGCCAAGGATCAATCACCGGACGTCTCATGATGGCTGCTGATGCTCCACGTCTTCCCCCTTTCAATACCAGCCATAAGTGGTCTGTTAACTCCCACTCTCTCTTCCTGTGTTTAGCCCCCCCTCCCCCCCCCCCACCCACAGCCAGAGACATAACCGGAGGGCCGGGTTATGCACCTGCTTTGTCTCACCTTCGCCGTACGGATTGTGAATTGTATTGGGAAACTGACATACACAGTGCACAGAAAAAAGGCAGAAAGATGGATGGACCACTTTTCGGTGAAATAAAAGTGATAGCACTCCTTGCGAGGCAGGACTGCCATCAGCTAGCAGGCTTCAAGCACATAATGGGTCTGGAGAGACGGCAGCCCAGAGAGAAGCTATGCGGCGCACCTAGCTACAAACAAAGTACTCGCAGCGAGCGTTTTCCCTTTTCCTCCATCTGAAAAGCCTCTCTGTCACCCACTGTCAGCTTAAGTTTCCTCTTTAGGCAAGCACTGTTGTTGAGCTAGTGGGAGAATTTAGGTCACATGGTCCGCTGCCAGCAGGAGCCCATAGAGGGAGAGCTATCAAAGCCACTACCCCCCTCCACCACCACCCCCTCTCTCTTCCTCCTTCTTTCCTCCCCCCTCTTATCCCTGAGATCCAAACGTTGCAAGATCAGGGAGATCAGACCAGCACCCCCCCTCATCCTCTCAGCTGTAGGAAATTTGGTCTCTCCTCACCCCCCCCCCCCCCCACCCCCACCCCCCGCCCATGCGTGTAACCTGAGCTGGCTGAGCCCCCTCTAGACAGACTAGAAGCTTGCTCTTAATGCTACCTCAGATAAGCCGCTCTCACACACTGTACAAAATCAAGTTTTTCTTAAAACAAGTGAAACAAACTCTGAGATAATCTCACTTGTTTCCCAGTTTTACCTTTTTTTTTTTATTTATTTGTTTATATGTTGAAATAGGCAGGATCACTCAACTAGTCTCAAGATAATGTGATTCAAGAACATTGTTGAATTGGGTTACACCGAGGACAAGTGAAAATATCTCACCCACATTGGCAGAGCTTTTCACTTGTTTGTGACTCAATATAACTAAACCCATCGTCAAGTTGTACATTCTTTGCAGTGGACGCCCTCTTTTCTCCCCATCTCCGTTCTTGCGAGATGAAAGGGAGCGTGTTTTGGTTGTGGGAGTTCAAGGTTTAGCTCGGGGGGGGGGGGGTCACGGAGGTTAACAGCATTGGCACACACCTGCTGGTTTTTAATAAAGAGGATTAGCGGATAGAGCCGGCCTGTGTTCACATGAGCCAGCCTCCCTGCTCTCACCCAGGCAGACATACCGCAGGTCCTCGGTGAGGTTTCTTAAAACTATTAAGGAAGTCCTTTGACAAAAAACAAACAAACACTTAAAGTCCATTATACACCGCGTGGTTCACTGGCTGCAGCCTTGTGTGTTTGCCATGTTGCATTTGTGGTCATACCGCCTGTTCTGAAGTCAAAAGTCACTGTTTTTTTTTTTTTGCATCTCCCTCATTTTCTCTCTCCTGTTAGTTCGCACTGAGCTAGCTTTTATCATTAAGCGTTAGTCTGTATCCAATTTAGCAGAAAGGTCTTGGCATCACCAGGTAAGAAGGCACTCTTGAGAGTTGGCTGGATAGCGAAATTAGTGAAAGTAGCGCTCGTTATACTTTGTTTACCGTATCACCCACAGAGTTATTTGAGTTAATACATTAATACAATGAGGGAAAAGAAAGTTCACCTGTTGTTCGACTGTGTGAGCATCTGCCTTTCTTTTCTAGCCCTAGTTTATGTTTACTGTTAGCGACCCTGATAGCATGAGCTACATGTCAGGGTATCTGAGAGAAAAAGCCCCTACTGAGCTGAGGGGAAGGCGAGGTGGGGGGGAGGCGGGGGAGAGCAGAGGCAGGAGAGAGAGAATAGAACGGCCTTCCTGGTTTAGAAATAATAATAATAAACAAAACAGATCAAGTCACATAATATGAACCAAAACAAAAACAACAAGAAAACAATGTGCAAACTTCTCTCATATAAATAGACTACAGTCAACGCATTGTAGAGCACCATGGGAGGGGGGGAGGAGGTTAGGGTGTGTGTGTGTGTGTGTGTGTGTGTGTGTGTGTGTGTGTGTGTGTGTGTCTATATCAGTACAGTATTTGCACGTATGCATCTACTACCACTAAGAGTTGGGGGGGGGGTGAGGGGTACTGAGCACAGAGACTTGAGACAGATGGATCACTGGGGAACAAAAAGGGGGGGGTGTCTAAGGACCATCTATAGTTCCCTGACCCTGGGGTCAAGGGTCAGACCCACTCCTGCAGCGAGCGCTTGCAGTGTACCAGCAGCCGTGGCGCCCCTTTCCTCTGCAGCGTGTTGATGATGGCGTAGATCAATCCCAGGATGCACAGCACCAGGAAGAGTGGGATGGTCACCATCATGATGTTCATGGTCCGCTCCTCACTGTCGTTCACCTTCAGCACCACGTCCACCTCGTTGGTGTCCTCCTCGCGGCCCTCACGGTAGTCTTCGTCGTCGCCGCCGTCATCGGAGCCTTTACCGGCGTCTTTACCGGCGTCCTTGTCGGTTCCGTCCCGGTCTTTGTCTTTCTCTTTCTCTTTGTCCTTGTCTTTGTCTTTGTCTTTCTCTTTGTCCTTGTCTTTGTCGACGCCAGCGTCTGGGTTGAACGGCGGTCGGTTCACGTCCGGGTATTTGCGCCCCGCGTCAGTGTCCGTGTCGCGGTCTCTGTCCGGGTCCAGGTCCACGCTGCAGCCCATGAAGTCCCGGAGGATGGACTTGGGGTAGCCCGGCTCGCTCTTCATACGATGGTTGTCAAACTTCCAGTACTTGGAGCCCTTGTAGAAGTAGGTGTAAGCTGGAGACGGCAAAGAGAGGGGAGGAGGTTTAATACGTCAACAATAACAACAATCACAAAAATGTCAATGACATTTCAAGCCTTCAGAACCGATTTCAGAATATTGCATTTTGCAGAATTACTCTGCAATTACTTGTATATATTGTATATATTGTATATATAGTTTGATGGAGTTTCTTTATTTGGTTTCTGTGCCTGTTTTTAATGCACCAACGTCACCAAGTCAAGTAAAAAAAACACTCCTCTTTACTTTAACTCTCACTAAGCATGGCAACATGATGTCACTTTTTTCGTCATGTGTGATCTCAAATTCTCTCTCACACTCACACTCACTCACACTCACTCACACACACACACACACACAACCCTTCTGATGATTGAGCAACCACACCCTGATTCTTTGTTTCAGGCATGTCTCTGGCAAGCTCCTCCTTCCTCTTTATCTCTCTCTCTCTCTCTCTCTCTCTCTCTCTCGCTCTCTCTCTCTCTCACACACACACACACACAGAAGTCACTCTCCTCATCTCCGCTCACCTCCATCATCGCTGAGGAAGGCCCCCTTGGGAGTGGACGGCACCGATGAGCCCCAGATGCTGATTGGTTTAGGGTAGTCTCTGTCGGCCGAGCGGGACTGCTCGTTAAAACGCCAGTACCTGGAGACAGCAGTGGAAAGGAGAACGCCGTTTATCGACCGTCTGAACAACCGTCACACTGATAAAAGTCATGCGTAACTACACAGTATGTACGTGTACACGGTGTACACGTGGGGTGTTTTTCTTTAGGACAATTTATATCTGTTCTTTTATGAACTCGACAAACTTTCAGACTGTTGTATCTATGGTCTCTACTATATTAAACCTTTTCCAAAAGGTTTTTTAGATTGACGTCAATGGATGTCAATAGCTTTCATGGACCCTGGGGTCAAGCTCAAAACGCAAATGGCCATAGGGAACTTAATACAGTTGAGTTACAAGGTTTTCAGTGGCGTCTAGGCTTCTTTACCGGTCTCCCTGGAAGATGTAGGTGTAGCCGGACGGCTCCCACCAGATGGCTGTGTCTATTCGGTCGTAGGGAATGCCGCGGCCATAGTCTGTCAACTCCAGTGGATAGCCTGGTTCCAGGTTGGCCTCCCGGAAAATCCAGTATTTGTTCCCTAAAGGGAGGAGAGGAGACAGAAAAGGCATGGAGGGTTGAGGAAAAGGAGGAGAAAGGAAAGTAAAGGATGAAGACAAGGACAGTAATAGACATGACAGGAACAGTAGAAGAGAGGGAGGGGCAGGGAGACGGAGGGAGGGAGGGAGGGAGGGGGAGAGAAAGAATTGCTCTCATGGTTAATGTCCTTTATGGTGCATACAGTGGGACTTTCCCCCTCCATCAACTCCCACTCATAACCCTGGAGGTATAGTCAGGGCTCTGGAAACTGTTAACACAACGAACACACGCACTGCTTATATATGAACACGCACCATACAGTCACACTCCTTCACGTGCACATGTATGAATATGCACACACACACACACACACACACACACACACACACACACACACACACACACACACACGCACATCATTTTCTGGCACACAATTCACTAAATAATTGAAAAGGCATAAGGAACAATAAAAGAAACTAAGGCAGCATTTACACACATCGTTTGGTGTAAATCATATAATAACAATAATGATTTGTTGGCTCGCCAACATAAATAACAAAAACAGAATAATAATGATCATAAAAATGAGCACCACATCACTGACTCAGGAGTTTTGGTTTGGCTTGCGGGTTTCAGTTTGGAGCAGTTTGCCTCACGTCAGGGTCAAGCAGATTTCACCTTGAAGGGAAAGCTTGATTGTTTTTCGTCTGGTCAGACAGGGGGACTCCATCCCTCCTGGCAGCGTTACATCACTCCCCTTGGCTTCAACCCTTCCGCCCCTCCCTCTCGCCCTCCCCATCCACCCATCCATCCATCCACCCATCCATCCATCCATCCACCCAGCCCCTTGCTCCTCATTTCAAGCGAAACCTCTCCACTCAGCATCTGGAGGGAAGAAGAGCTTGACGCAGCACTTCCCTTTCCACTTTCTCACTGTGGTCCTAATGTAAAATCCCATGACTTCTGTGTGTCTCCTTCTTTCTTTCTTTCTTTCTTTCTTTCTTTCTGTGCTGATGGATGACAGCCAAGTGTCAGAGCCAGACGCTTACCAATGACATCATCATCATCATCATCATCATCATCATCAGCCCCGAAGCCCTTAAAGGCCCAGTTCTCTCATTTCCGCTCAACAGTGCCCGACTTTACCCGGCGTTGTAAAAGACAAGCTGCTCTCTGTGACTCACGCGGTATGAAAAATGAGCTGTGTTAAGAGATTTATACTCGGTACCAAGCATACATTATACATCAACGTTTTTTCTATATCTTCGCCGTCGTCTGTAGGAGATGAAAAAGCTCCCAAATCTGTTTTACTGTTATAATTTGATAGCATTATGACAGGATGGTTTAAAATTACCACAGAGCAATATAACTGCACTTGGGTTGTAAAGGAGAAACCAGATGGTGGATGGTTTTCTGTAGAGGAACGCATATGAGCCCAGAGGACATATTTATGTTCCTTATGCTGATGACACTAAGCTCACACTAACAGGGGGGGGGGGGGGAAAGCAATATCATCCTATAAAGTTGAAAAATAAGTTTAAAGAGTTGCTGCTACACATAGAAAGCAGACCAACTGGGTTTACAGCACTGAAAGTTGGATGCTGCATCATACCAAAGGAAAAAAAACAAAACACTGTGCATTGGCATGGCAGAATAAACATGCTGCTTCAGTTGAAACCGAAACATTGGTGCTGTTTGTTATTGTTGCTACCTCAACACATTAACAAACACTGATCTGGTCCAGCAGTTCTGGCTATTCATCTTCCCGCTCAGCATCTGTGTTTGTTACTTTCTCCTATGTTTTTGTGTCAATCCCCACATGTGTGTGTGTTGAGGTGCATGCATCCAGCGGCGTGTGAGTGAGTGTGTGTTTCCGTACCTTTGAAGAAGACGAACTTGCCGTCGTGTCTCTCGTAGGCGGCGTCTATGTCTCCAGGTAAGCCCCTCCAGAAATGGCCGATGGGCATGGGGTAGTTATCCAGAACCCTGTTCCGACGTACCCGCCAGAACCAACGGCCCTGAGTGGAGAAAAGCAAGGTGTATGTTTGTGTGTGTGTGTGTGTCCTCAGTAACCCTCCATAGCAACAAATAACTCAGGGATTCCAGTTTGACCTTCTCTCTCTCTCTCTCTCTCTCTCTCTCTCTCTCTATTGCTTTCTTCCTGGCAGAGACCCAGCACCCAGGAATTCGTCCAAAGCAAACCAATGCCAAAGTCAGCTAAGAAATATGGCCCAGAGCCCAAAATATATTGCTACATATCTCATCCCAGATATACACACACAGATAGAGACAGTGAAGGATACAAATACAGCTATTAAAGTCAGCCATAAGTCACTTTTTGTTAGTCAACTGATTCTATGTTTCCCACTGAGGTCCAATGGTACTGGGTGGCTGCTTCATGATGCTCTACAAGATAACTAGACCAGAACGTGCAATTAACCAACAATGGCTAAACGCTAGCAAGCTAATAATAGCCAGTGTCTGGCTATATCACATGTCCCTATTGTTGCACACACAGAAAAACAACTCTTTATATTACTCTGGGCTTGCTACACGATGCCAATTTGTCCAAGTCAGCAGCACAACACATGTGTCCCGCGGTACATAGAAGGGAAAATACCCTCAGTGTGTAAAGTGCGCTTCTATGAGACGTGAAAACGTGAATGCGTGTGAGCATATATACACTGTGTATACAGTACACGCTGCCGGCAGACAGATTAACACCAGAAGCCTTCAAACTCATTCATTAGCGGTGAGTCAGAAAGTTGTCCTGGGTAATGTAACTCAGAAAGCTCAGAGAGGCTCCTTCCTGGCAGGCACACCTAGCTTTGTCCTTCACACAGGACACACTGGCAGACAGGACGGCACGGAACGGCTCGGACCAGAACGGAGATGGGTTGGAGAACAGAACAGAAAGAATAGAGCTGAACAGAACAGAACCTACAGAATAGAATAGAACAGAATAGAACAGAGCTGACGGTGTTCCTTTGTGTGGTCTGGTAGCATCTCGGAGTGACAAGAATGAGACTGAACAGGCCATAATAGTCTTCAGTAACAGCACAGAACAAGTCGTGCTGCGAAGGCACTTTATTACTGAAAGCAGTTCAATGTGGGCTGCTGTCTGTCTGAACGCCCAGCTATCTGCTGTGAGGGAACAGAAGCAGTGAAGAAAGGAAAGCAGCAATTACCTCTGAGAATGACAACTCCTTTAATGGACAGGATTCAGTGTCGAGAGCGTGGTACTAATGTGCTTGAGAGCACTCCCACACATGCAGAGCGAAAGGCCTATTCTACCTGTGCAGAGCAATGCCAGAGAAGAGCAACGTTGCACCGTTTAGCAGAGCCGTGGTTTCTGGATAGAATATGAACAGCGCGGTCCGAAATCATCACCCGCCAAGCGACAAATGACAGTAAAATGTGTCTTCGGTGGGTAAATCCACCCGCCACACCGTCCAGTAACGTCTTAAGACAATAACATTTGAATTCCCCGATTGACTGCTGTACACTCTCTCTGACCATGAGCCAATAAAAGTGACACGATGGCTGTGTATCAAACTGGCTTTTGATTGGCCACCTGTTACACTGCTCTACACAAAGCAGCAGCATTGAAACGTATGTTATTCCCCTGTGGCAACATATAGCAAGACTCTAAATCTACTCTTGTCTGTTAACCATTTTACCCAGTCCCCAATTCTGTACACAAAATGCCATTTAAAACCGGTAGGGTGACATCATTCTATGAAAAATGTATGGTAATCATTTTGGCCGCTAAAAATAATTTTTGGCAGGTAATTGTTTTTTAGTTCACCAGCCCTTGGCAGGTGAGCCAAAAAGTTAATTTTGGATGCTGATGAACAGTGCCCAGAACTATTTCAGTACTGAAGATGAAACCCAAGAGCCCAGATCTGACCAGCTGAGCGTGTGCAGTGCATGTCCAGGCAGCTGGGAGCCAAGTCTGGTGACGACTGGTCAGCGTCAGACACACCTACAGTCAGAATCAGCTTGATGGGATTGGAGGGGGGGGCAGTGCTCTTTCCTATAATAGATCTTGGAAGTAGTGTTGTCATGATACCAAAATTGTTGCTTCAATACAAATACTTAGTTTAATGTCTAAGAATTCAGTACTACTACAATAATGCGCCAAACAAAAAAGCCCATCAAGTGTGTTTCCACGCCTGACTTGGACAGCTTTGCAGCAACTTTTGCACAGGGCCTTTGAGTTTGGGTGTCAGTCTTTGCCGGGTCTATGAGCAAAATATTTCCAAATTTCACTCCAGGCACCAGTTTTGTCAAGCAGTTTATACGGACTGGGAGTTCAGTATGTGGTGGACTGTTTGATTCTGTTACCATGTTTTCCGCTGTTTGACTCACAGAGACGTAAGAGTCCACAAGAAGTCAAGATGTTTCTTAGAGTAAAGCCTGGATGATCTCTGTCCAGCACTATATCTGCACACCTCGTCATTGTTCAACACTGGACACCTCCTCTGACCTCTCCCACTGAAACACTTCATTGGCTGTCATAGTGGACTAGCACTATGCACAGACTGTCATAGATTAAACCCTGCAGCAGAACAGAGACACAAGTGGAGTCCTGTTTGCCACTGCAATCCACTGACTGACACATTGGATGTCTATTGATGTCTTTTTATTATATATTAGATATTTGACCTAGGATTAGGGACAATTCATAAAATGTCATAAAAATTGAAACTACAATTGACAACTAATGACAAATGCCTCTTATAGCCTAACCATCTTTCACTCATGGGTGATGATAACTGTGAGAACAATTTGAGGCATGACTGACTACCATATGACCTCCAGGAATAGTGAAATGACCCAGCAGAAATGTAAAAACAACAAGGGCCATATGACTGGGTTGCGTAATAGTGAAAAAACGACCTTATATATCCCTGAAAGCCAAAAGCCAGCTGATACCTAACCGCAGCCAAGGGCCATATGACCGGTTTGTGTACTAGCAGATAATCCTTAAACTCTTTTAAAGGTGAAGCCCAGCTAATAGCTAACTGCTGTTTCGGCCCATGTGACTGGTTTGTGTGGGTCCAGAGGCTGTTTAAGGTCCACACCTGACTGCACCCCGCCCCTTTAACAGCGTTCCAACCCATAAAAGACAGTGGGCCTGTCGGTTTACAACCCCTGAGGACCTGATTGAAAACAGGCCCCTGGTTGGCCATGCAGGGGCCGCTAAGGCTCCACAGGTTCTCCAGGAGAGAGAGGTAAATTAACAATTGATTCTTTTAGATTGTACTTATTTACTGACACAAAAATAAAGCCTTTCTCCTTGAAGGTGAACATCTCTCCTCTCTATTCCAAAGCACTGAACTCAGGTCAGAACAGCTAGGAGGCTCATTTGTCTTTTGTTCCAGGACGACAAAGCCTGTACTTGACTTGACAGTGCATTTGTGCCTCCAAGTAAAAAGAAAATGACAAAATTCCCTGATCCTTAAACTCCTTACCTTGAAGACGAACATCTCTCCTCGTAGCATGGTGACCGTGTCGAAGTTCCCTTCACAGATGTTGGGTCCATAGTGGTCCGGTCTGTCGGTAGTCCTGGGCCGGTCAGGGTGCCGGGGGGGTGTCTGGGGGGGTGTCTGGGGGGGCCTGGGCTCTGGACGACGGGGCGTCACTGTGGGCAGGGCCTGGGTGGGGCCACTGTCTGGCTGACCTGCAGGGAGACACAAACAGTGTGGGTGAAACTTATTGCATGACACTATACCTTGTGACAAGATGTAGTGCTGGCTGAAGGGAGAATGAGGAGCACACTGAAACACACTGAACGGTTAGGGGGTTTTTTGGACCGCTCCATAACGCCATAATACAGCCATTATGCATTGTAGCCTGTGATGATGACGCACCCTGGACGGTATGTGTCTGGAGGATACGCCCAAACCTACCATAGATCTGTTGTATGCCCCGCAGGTCATCTTCAGGCAGCTGAAAGTTGTCGGTCTCCATCCACTGGTAGAAGGGAGCCATGATGGCCAGGGGGTTGTTGGAATGCTCTAAGCCCAGGGCGTGGCCCAGCTCATGGACTGCTACCAGGAAGAGGTCATTACCTGTATGGATATGATGGAAGAAGGGAGGGAGGTATGAGAGGAAGATAAGAGACAGGAGGCGATGCTGGAATGTTCTGGCCCCAATGTATTTTCTGGCCATAAACAGGGAAAGGACAGTACATTGAGTAGGCTACAAAATCACAACTAAGATCAAATCTGGTCAAGGAAATAGTTTCTACAGAAAGAGAGCAAAAGAGAGTGTTTAAGAGAGGGTGTAAATGTGCCTTACAAAAACACAGGGTTATAGGACTGTACATGCAGCAAGCTTCAGTCAGCAGAAAGTCCTCTATAAAGTCTATGGAGTTAATGTAGAAGAATGTGCCTGTTCAGAGTTTTCTTCCAATTACGCTGCCAATGAAGATCTCCTCAGATCTGACACATGCTGACAGGCACGCTAATGATAGCTGATATGAATCCGCATACATTTCAGCCAATCAAGGGTCGCTGTTGTCCATCGCCGCAGCAAGAATTATACACTGACACGGCAACAACAGACAGCACACACAGCTGTGACACACTGACCGCCACATCAACTTCCTCTCTCGACAAAAGACTTCTTACAGAAGGCAATATGAAAAAAGTAAAAACAAAGAAAGACCTGCTTTAGATTTGACTGACCTATTCCTATAGGTCGCCTCTGAAGTGAATCCAGCCCATGGCTGGGTGCCTCCCCTCGGTCAATACCTCTTTGTTTTCTGGCTCTGGTCTGAGTGAACTTTGAACCTGCCAGCCATTTTGTCTGACGTAAGAGCCGATGCTGATCTGTCAGATTTGTACCACTGACATCCTGTTGTGACTTGGGACTAGGTGATGTCATTGCCGTGCATTCAAGGGAAAGGGAGATACTCCGGATGCCTGTCATTTTGCATCCCCCCCATTCATTTTCTTACACACACACACACACTTCATCTTCCTCTCTTTCTCCCTCTGTCTATAATTCTAGAGTCTCATGAATGTCCTCATGGGCTTCTAAGCCGCGGCTAAAAAAATTTGGAGAGCAAGCAGCAGAGGGCAAGAAAGAGAGCGAGAGATAGTGAAAGATGAAAAGCGAGAGAGAGAGAGAGAGAGAGAGAGATAGTGAAGGATGAAAAGAGAGAGAGAGAGAGAGAGAGATAGTGTGGAGGACAGAGAAAGGAGGCTTTGTGAGGTAACCGTGACAACCATTCAGTTTGACAGAGAAAAGCAAGAGCAAAACTTCAAACATCTTGGGGAAGTTGGGAGTACAGCCAACACATCCCTATACACTCACTCCATTTTGTCATTCCAGACCTTTTCTCCCTCTCTGCAGCTTTGTTAACGCACAACTCAGTCACTATGAAGGGGAATCCCAGTGAAGGAAAATGCACACTAAAGCATGCTCAGCACCCTAACAACTCACTCTCCAGGTTCGTTCTGTCTTTTCCCAATGAATTACTCACGTTACTTTCATCAAACCACAAAGAGCTCCTGACCTTTCTCTGTTATTAGCCTGCAGCATTTCAGCTGTTCAGAGGAGTGTGTCAGCGAGTTTCTTGAGAGAGGTGTGAAAAGGCCTTTTTGTTAGGTAAATAGAGCATCTGTTTCAGACAGGCTGATGAAGAACATTGTACGTCACAAGGTTTACAAGGTAAAGTTTGTACACCCGCAATTGTTATTTATTGACAAATGCAGACGAGGCAATGGGAAGGTGGGAAAAACCCTGCAGTAGATGAAAAGCATGCTTTAACTGTCAGCAATACTCTATTGAGCTGGTGGGGATTCATTGTCTTACTCCGGGACACAGATTTTTGCTGAGGCTTGAATTTGGGTCTTAAAATTGAAGAACAGTCTCCCTGCTCCCTACTACTGTTACTTCATAGGAGATTAAGGTAAAAATGTCCTGAACCCTCTTATGAACAGCAGTAGCTATGGCAGAATCCTCCCCATCCTGCATTAGCACTGTAGACATGTCATTCTTAAATGTACAGTAGAATAAAACTACTTTATTGTACACTGTCTTGCCAACAACTGATGGACAGATTATTCTGCATACCTTCTGATGACTCAAAATTGATTTGGGGCGGGAGCAACGTTGAAGCTATAGAGCAGTGGATGTTCAGTAAAAAGTGGACTTATATAGGCTATATAAAGGCTTATATAGTATATAGGCTACATCAGTATATGGTGGCAGTTGACACGTGTCTAAAGTCAGACAGGATTGTAATTTGGTTGCACTATGCCTTTAAGCAAGTAGCATGGGGCAACAATGGGACCAGTCTACTGATCTCCCCAAGTGGAACACACTCCCACTTACTGTGGCATTCCACTGTCCCTGTGATCTGTCCTGCAACACCTCCCACACAGCAGATCACACAGATACACACACACACACACACACACACACACACACACACACACACACACACACACACACAAAACAACCTCTGTACACGTTTGTGCATTCGTGCACGCAAAGACACAAGGTATAGAGAGACAGAGGCACACGCACGTGCACATGCATACCCCTAACTCCCACACACATACACACACACACACACACACACATACACACACAGTGCAGCCATCTATGTCCGCTGTGTGTGAGTCAGTAAATAACAGGGCAGGAAAGCCTATTGTCACCAAAAACCCCTCTGGGCAACAGGGTTAATGGATGTACACCCATTGACAAGGCCGAGGCACAGAACAGGAACTCCTTGGTGTGTTTCAGAGGGAAATGGGGGAAATCCTCCAAAGTGAGGATATTTTGCCAGTCCTTACTTCTTCTTACTTCTTAGCATTAGGGTTTAAGGGTTAGGGTTATGGTTGAGGGCTGGGGTTGGGGTTAGTGGTTAGGGAGTGAGTATAGTCATTGGGAGGGAGGTCCTACCAAAGTGTAGATGCACAAATGTGTGTTTGAATGTGTGTGTAAAGCTGCTAAGTGAAGCCTTTGGAAACCACACAAATGAAGGGGCCAGGTGCAAGGGCATGGGTGTGTGTGTCAATGCGTGCACAGATTAGTGTTAGTGTCAGTGTAAGTCCCTAGCAACATAAACGGGGGTAAATTTGAGAGCCACCGGGAGGTACAGTTGCGGTAAGGGTGATATCACCAAGCAGGGACTTTGAAGTTTTATGGAGGTACGTGAAGGAGTGAAGCCTGACAAATGAGAGATGATGTAGCCGGCTGGGCCACGCCAACTCCGGTTAGACTGGGAGGGGGTGGGAGGGGGCTTTTAAACTGAAGGCATGCTGGAGGGTGGCAGTGGGAACAGCTGTTTGCAATCAGTTATATGGAGCCAGTGGAACCTATACAATATGGCCTTGGGTTTGGTGCTGCCAACTTAACAAGCGAACCAAAACCTGATGCCAACTCAACTCATTTCGGTTCACTCGACTCATGTCAACTAATCAAAATGCAGCGAGGCCAGAGAGGTGTGATGTGTCGGGTGTGATAAACCACAACACATCGCACCCATCCCCGTCTCCTCCAGGACTGAATTCATCAATCTTTATCCTGACTTTCCAGTGCATCCATGGAAATGCTCCACTCTCACTCAAGGACCTTGTTATCCCAGTTCAACTAACAGCCTGGCCCTTGGCTCTCTGTGTGGCTGCCCCCCACTTGTGGAACAAACCACCTGAGGGTGCATCGGTGCAGTTTGTTCCACTCTGGGCCTTTTAAAAAAGCTTTCTCTAGAGAAAGGCATTTTCTGTGAGTTAGTATATATTTGTACGTATCTTTTCTCTGTGGCCCTTTGAGATTGCTTTTAATGGAAAGTAGCATTATTTTCCATCAATCATTTCAATGGATTTGCTGATTTGCTGTCATGCAAAATGACTGACGGCACCCATCAGCTCTTACCTTGTAGGTTCTGGTTGCCGATGGTCCAGGGCTCGTCAGAGTCAAAGTGTGTGTCCCCTCCCATCCCAGGTCCCGGAAAATAGGCGTGGGCCAGGAAGCCCCCCTCCCCGTCGAACGGAGAGCTGTCCCCATGGAAACCCGAGGCGAAGAAGATCATGATGTCGGGCTCCTTGCGGCGTCCGTATTTGATCTCCTGGTAGGGGATTTCATCAAAGGTCAACGGGGTGATCTTCTCCCAGACTTTAAAGGCCCGCCGGATGGCCTCAAAGGAGTTATACTCTCCGATCTTAGGAGTGTAGTTCTGGATACTATGGGGGGGAGGAAGGGAAGAGGAAAAATCTCAGGAATGCCACTGTGTGCCACTACAATATCAAGTAGCATGTGGCACCTATTTGGCTGGTTTCAGCAGTAGTTTGGAAAAATAATGTTTTACCTTTGAACATTGAGCAATTTCAGGCTTCGGGGGTCAGTTCGGGTATTGACAAGTTCATAAGTTCATTTAAAGAGTGGCTACTTACAATTACTTTGAATCACATCTTGTTTAGATCCTGTTTTAGTTTGGTCTGTAGATGGAGACAGTTTTATCCGTAGTGAGACTAACAGAACATCTTTTCATTACCTGTAGGTGAGGTGGTTCTTGTTCCATTTGTGTCCGGTGAGGGCGTAGCGTTTCCGCCGCACGTTGGTTTTGATCTGACCTCCAAACTTGTCAGGAACGCCACAGCGGGGTCGCATCATGGCTCTGAGAGAGGAGGAGTCGGGTAGGAGAATGTGGAAGAGGAAAGGTTGAGGATTTTAATGGGAGGAATACCCAAGAAGAGGAGAGGGCTTAAGAGTATCTGCGAGTTGGGACCTGAAAGGGGTTACAGGTCAGTTTTTTGGGTGGGTCTCCACATGACCAATCATATTTTTGAGTCCTGGGGTGAGTCTAAATCTATTAATTTGGGTCTTGTGTGGGCCCTGTCCTACCTGATGGTTTGCGGGTCCATCTGTCCTGTGACCTCCAGGCCGTAGAACCGCTGCATGTCGCCGATGGCACCCGACAGGATCTGGGCCGAACGCATTGTCGACATCTGCCTGTTGGCCTGGGGCAGATAGCCGTACATCTTCAGCCACGACTGCGGAGACACAGGAGGAAAAGCATATATGAAAGACATCTGTTGTAAATGAAGACGCTTCAGACATTTGTATGATGTGAGACCGACTCATAAACATGGAATTAAAGCTTTTAATGTCTGTATTATTGTAAATTGTAAGTTACTCCAAAGTGAGAATCCATCCTAAAGGAGAATTTTGAGTTTAGTGTACATTTAGTCTACAACAAGTTCGAAACGACAGCCAATGCACGGTGATTTAACGGGATTATAGCCAATTTTTTGGTTCATAACACCTAGCAAAAGTTCAGTCCATAAAGTCGGTTTCCAATTGTCCATCGAGGAGCTTCAGCTTCAGCCAAAAATTCATTCAAGAATGTACATGTCACTTAGGAAATACGATAAATCTAGAGAGAAAACAAAATGTATTCCACCACTATTTTCCCTCGAGTCTATATGGGAGGAGAGTGGATGTTGGGGATGAAACAAGGAGAGAGTAGAGAGATCAATTTCATGACCTGAATAAGTACAATGTGAGGCCGCTGTATCTGATTGAACTCAGGGTGTGTAACCGGGAGGAGAGAGGGGACTGGGGAGGACCGGGGTGAGCGTTGGAGAGTGGGGGACTTCAGGGACTTGAGGGACCAAACTTGATACTTGATCCAATCACAGATGAGGCAGAGTCTGCTCCACCTGTTATACAGAAACCTAATCTCTCTCTCTATCTATCTCACACACACACACACACACACACACATATACAGATATGCACACATAAACACACACATAAATGGCTTCATGCACCCACATGCGCAACACACACACACACACACACACACACACACAGATTGGGCTGTGTGAGACACTGGATACACCTACATATGGACACACTCCACATGGTGGCCCAGGGAATAGATTAAGAAATGACATGTGTCTGTGTGTGTGTATGTGTAAAAGGGTGTGTGTTTGAGTGTGGATGCGTGTCCGTGCATGCAGACGTGTGCATGTGTGTGTGTGTAGCCCTCTCAAGTTCACGCCCTTATCTTCTACTCAGCACAACATTACTGATAGAGCCCTGTATGTACTCACCCACTCCTTAAAAGACATAAAACAACCTCCACCAACCACGTCTTTTGTCTCTCTCTCTTCACATGTACACACATCTGTAAAATATAAACCCATTCTTTAAAAGGTCATGTACCTCTTATCTGCATGTGCAGAGTGGGTAAATAAATAACAGCGTAATTAAGATAATTCAAGACAGCAAGAGTCAATCAGTTCCAGGAAATGGCTGTGTGGTCATACACACCCTTTACTTAAACAAATATACTGAATTTGATCAACTTGTACTACATTTTTACTACAAGAGGAATAGGGTTCATCTGCGTGTCGAGTACAATGGATGGATGATGTGCATATGCTAACACTTGTAAGCTCGCTTGTACCGTGCACTAAACGTACGTCTGCACTGTAGCTACGGGCTGGACACAAAAATGAAACTGCTACCAATCTCCTTGCTGCACAAGGTGAAGGCGTGCTTGCCCTTCAAAATAAAACTAGACAAAAATAAATACATGTATTTTCAGATTTGCTATTTCCTGTATCATACATAAGTACTAAAAGTACATGGTCAATATAAATGATGAACTGACTTCCAGTGCTAGGAATGCAATCGATTAATTTACCATCAGCTAAAGGTCAATGTTAGCTGACCTGGAACGACCCTGAAATCATCAATTTTCTGTATATTAAACCCTTTCTGTCGAGGTAAATAGAAACGGTACCAGCAGAAAATAAGATATATACTTTTAAGTAATAGTCCTCAATGTTTTGCTACTCTCTATCATCAACTGATTCAATAGTGATTCAACCAACACCTACAGAAAAAAACTCTATCAACAGAAAATCCAAGGAAAAAGTAACAGATGAATTATTCAGAGGAAGGCAAGCGTGCTAAAAGTGGAACCAAGCGTCTCCGAGCCAAAACTGAAGTGAGTCGGCATTGCCTTTCCAAGATGAGGGACGACAAGGAGCGATGCAGATGTGGCTCTTTTTCTTTTGCTATTGTTTATTAGCCGCAGTCTTCACTGAGTATATTATGATGTCGGGCCAGTGTGTACATTGAGTTGCAAGTTAGCCAACATCTGAACGACAACTGGCAATTTTTATGGTCGTCAAATATGGGGTAAACATTTCAGAGCTTCTGACACTGCATTGTTTGTAGTCCCTTCACAATCATACATTAATTTTGCTATTTCCGCCATTTCTGAGGAGGACTTCTAAAGGTGACTCATCAGTGGCACTTTGATCAGTAATGAGATATCTGTAAAAGGCTTATATCGGTCAACCGATATTATTATAGTTATAATAATATTAATATTTATAGTTATAATAATATTTTAGTTCCTTCCAATTCAACCAATTCAACTCAAGTACAAGCACCTCCTCTACACCCCAGGCCAGGTGTAATGTCTGCCAGTGAATTTATTTGATCGATGTATCAGCATCACGTTGGAGTCTGGGGAACCTGTTAGCTTTACTCTCTCTATATATCTCTGTCCACGTCCCTTTTACTCCCTCACAGCCCCCAGGTCCTCTTGGCCCCAGGCTCTGCAGCTCTTATGCCTCCTATGGGGGCTTAGACCTTTAAAATTGCAGCTTTATGTAATTGCTCAAAACTCATTTTAGAGACAGGCATGTGCAATTAATTTTATTTGTATTCCTGCTGTATTTGCCCGTTCTATTCCTTTCCTTTCAACCTGTTTTTCAACATTGAGCTTTAATGTCTGCTGTTTGAAAAGTTCCATATAAATAATGTGCAATATTATTTTGCCATTATTTATATTATCTCTTTCTCCCAGCTCTATCCCTCTCTCTCTTTCCGGCACAGCAGCATATTGGCTGTATCAGCTGTGCTTCTGTGTGTGTGTGTGTGTGTGTGTGTGTGTGTGTGCGGAGGAGTAGGGAGGGCTGAACTGAATGTGACCCTGACCCACCTCGGCATTTAGATAAGGAAGCTCCAAATACAATGACAAACACAATCACACACACACTCAAACACAAACATAAGAAACACTATCTCAATGCTCTCTCTGCCATCTCTCTCACTCTCTCTCACACACACACACACACACACACACAGTCAAGACGAGTGGAGCAGGTGGCAAGGTTCTCAGAGCAAACTCTCTCTCGTTTCAATTCATGTACCTCTATAAAACTACTATCATAACTACTATCTAGCGTACCTCAGATACCAACTGAACAATTCCGTTGAATTGTTGTTTCAAATATTCCAGGAGTTTTAAAAACCTGACTTCAATATTATTACACAAGATACGTTTCCATCCGCCTGTCAAACTCATTTTACGTGAAATTTTTGAAATGTCACAAAAATGTAAGTGCAAATTAAATGTTTCAGCTGGGTTGAAGCAAAGAAAGAGGCTTCCTGAATGTCACAAAACACCCCCCCCCCCCTTCTGTCATTAATTGTGTGACAAATGTGTTTCCATCGCTATTTATTGTAGCTTTTATTGTATCTCTCAAGCGAGCATTAAAAACTTTTTGCAAAACATGCCAGTCACATTCAGTCTCTCACACTCCAGCCACTTCCTACCTGCTCCCCTGTGAGTGGTTATCGCCATGGCCACAAGGTTGCCACGGTGATGGGACATAGAAGGGGAGAAGGGGTTGTGTGCTTGTGTTTGTGGTGCATGCATGTGTGTACCCATGGGTTGGATGTTATGTTGACTCTACCCTCTCTCTCTCTCTCTCCCATCCCTCCTTGGCTGGGAGCAGCAGGTATTTACAGCTGGGTGTAGAGAGAAACAACCCACAAAGTAAAGTACTTCAGTCTGGCTACTCACCTTCCTTCATCAGCTGGGCTGAATACAAAACAAGTCTTGGACTACAGGAGGTATGGGGGAGGGCTGGAGTCTGTGTGTGTGTGTGTGTGTGTGTGTGTGTGTGTGTGTGTGTGTGTGTGTGTGTGTGTGTGTGTGTGTGAGCGTGCACGCCAGGCCTCGTCTATGAAATAGTCTTTCAAAGAGTCCTTGAGCTTACCTGCCAAAACCAGGACCCAGCAATATACAAGGAGTTGTAAAACCAGCCAGGAGTGAGTGAGTGTCTGTGCGTCTCTCTCTCTCTGTGTGTGTGTGTGTGTGTGTGTGTGTGTGTGTGTGTGTGTGTGTGTGTGTGTGTGTGTGTGTGTGTGTGTGTCCACCACAATGTCAGCCAAGATACTAACAGAGCTTTTATTCCTAGGCTTGGTCTGTTGCCATCTCCTATCCCCAAAACTCCTACCAAGGATGGATAAGAAAATGGAGGACAAAGAGCGTGAGGGAGACAGGCAGAAAAAGAGAATAAAGGAAAACAAGAGATCGAGGCAGAGACTAGACAGACGGATAGAGAGAGAGAGAGAGAGAGAGAGAGGGGAAGAATACTTTAATTGGACCATGGGGTCAATTTAAGGATTTCATGAACCACATAAAGGATTTGACATTTGTGTCAGAGCAGAGCCTGAGATTCGACAAGCCTCTTTTTTTTGAGCACATTGAGCACTCACGGATACACACACAAAAACCCACACACACACAAATATACATGCACACAAACATACAAACAGACACACAAGTATGCAAACATACACACACAAACCGAAAAACACAATCACACACACACACACACATACACAAACACACATACACACAGGAGAGACAGTCCCCATCTCATGGCATTTCCCTTCCTCATAATGTCCCATCACCGTGGCAATGAGAACCTTGTGGCGACGGCGATAGCCAACAACAGAGGAGCAGGGAGGAAGTGGCTGGAATGTGAAGAGACGGCACGTTGGAGATTACGGAGAGAGTGAGATAGAGAGAGAGAGAATAAAGATTGAGGAAGTTGGCTGGTTGTGTCCTGCAGACTTAATAAGCCACTGATCACCCCTCCCCCTGCTGCTCTCAGTCTTATCCATACTACAACACACTTTCTACTCTCTCTCTCTCTCTTGCTCGCCCTCTCTTCAGCCTCTCTTACAATCTATTTCTTTCTATCCTCTCAGCCTCTTTCACTCATATTCACAAGTTTTCTCTCTCTCTCTCACACACACACATACTCTCTCTCTCCCCAGACAAGAGAGTCCATTGTATCTCTTAAGATGCCTTGGAGTCCCAGGCCCAGCGTGCACACGGTGTGTGAGTGTCCCAGTTAGAGAACAGCTGTCACATTCAGCCATCACATGCTGCACAGCTGAGACTGACCGCTACCACCCCCATCAACTTTCTCTCTTTCCATCTGTCTTTTCTCCCTTTCACCTTCTCTCTCTCTCTCTTTCACATCTAACTCCATCACACCGCTTTCTCTCCGTTGCTGCTGTTATTCCTGATCGTCTGATTTCGCTTTCTCAATCAAACTCTCTCACATTCTTGTCTCACACACACACACACACACACTATTGATAATCCTTCTTTCCTTCATTCTTCTATCCTCCCCCTCCATCCCTTTGGTCCAGACAGAGTAGGAGTTGTCCCAGGCCAAGTTGTAAGCACACAGATTGAACTACATTTGAAGAGGGAAGCTCAAATTAAATGAAGCGTTTCTACCAAAATATGATATTTACCCTTCAAGTAAATCTACTCAACCTACTCTTAAAATGATGATACAATTACTGTTTTATCTGCTTTAGAAATGTTGAATTATACACTTCAGGTGGTGATTTTGGGGTTATATATATACTGTATATATAAACCTTCTTTTGGCTATTTTCATTCAATGTTTGCAAGTCAGGATTCACATCCATTGCTGTTACATGTAATCATAACAGTATGTTTTCTTTCTGACAATTTATGGTGTTTTCACATTTGGCTCCCTTCAGAAAACCAATAACTTTGCCCTCTTTTTAATCCGGTAAATTGATTAAGAACACATTGTGTTTTACAGCAACAGCCTGGGAGACTGGGTGCAGTGGGAGGGAGGGTTTCACACACACACACACACACACACACACACCTGGGAGTTGTACACTTCTATAGTTCGTGGTTAATTGCCTTGCTCAAGAGGTTGAGAAAACCACTATGAGGAGGAAAACAAACACTCGGTCCTCCTTGCATTGACTTTGGACTTGGGTTTACTTTATACTTCAGCTCCTATTATGGCTGTTGTGGATGATAATAGTTGTGATTCTTGGAATGAAGAGGAGCCAACATCAAAAACACAGGCATGCACAACCTTGACTTTATAAAAGGTTTATTATCGTAGAGTCGTATCTGATGTACCAAGTCAGTCGGCTTCAAACACTAGCCTGATAGGATCATTTGACAGAGCAATTATGGCCCATTATTCATCTCCAATAAATCAATGTTCGAAAAGTCACGAGCAAAGGAACTATAGAGGGTGTGATGTGTATTAGGTAGGTAGTGGCCTGCTCCTTAATAGTGACAGAAAATCATTTTCCAATTTAATTTCGGCACCCGTGAAATGTTACAAAAACTGTGTGGAGGAGAGAAGAGATGTTAATGTTTAGGATTTGTTCAGTGAATAAAAACATTTTCTCGGACGTGTGATTCCATTTGCCGCTCCTGGACTTGAGTCTTGTTTAGAAAGCTGTCTAGCCTTTCTTTTCCCCCAATTAATTGCGTAACTCTAATTCACTTTTAATGTTACCCAACAAGCTTGTCGGAGCAGCACTCGTAAATAAAGTTGGAGTGCTTTGTGTACAAAATGCACAAATGAAGTGGTGTCAAAAACAGTCCTTAGAGAGCTGTGGGCTTGTATGGAGCATTCATAGCTCCATACAAGCCCACATTGCTGAAATGCAATTGGGTAATGCAATCGTTAGTATTTTGGCTGACATTGTGGTCTACACACACACATGCTCACACAGACATACACACACCCACCCACCCACCCACCCACGGACATACACACTGTGCTATAAGTGTTTGGTAATTGCTCATCAGTCTGCACATTGTGTAAAACCTCCCTCTTGTCTCTCAGCAAGGCCCATTAGCGCACGCGCACACGCACACACACAAACACACACACACACGCGCGCACACACACACACACACACACACACACACACACCATAGCTATGTTAATACTCCATCAGAATGTGTTGTAACCTGACAGACAGACCCCCCTGGTCGCTGGGTTTGGTAAACAATGCAAGCTCACCTCTAATGACCTCGTGATCTCTCTGTCTGTCTGTCTCTCTCTCTCTCTCTCTCACACACACACACACACACACACATGCACAATACACATATAGACACAAACAACAACAGCTCCACCACTAATGACCTTCTTAAGTGTCTAAAGTCAGCGCATTCTTCATTGTGTTATCTCTCACATCGTCTTGCAAAACAAATAAGGGTGAAGCCCATGGGATAGGTGGCCCAAGAATGTAAGAAGTGCCAGTTCAAGTCATGACTTGACACCTTGCAATCTAGTGACACACCTAAATAAATGTGTATGTGTTTGGGTGTCGCTGCAGTGTCTATGGCCAGAGAGAGAGCATAGCGTTGTTGTTTTCTTTGATATGACAGGATTGACATGATTATTGAAAGTAATGGAGTCGATCGCAGACTAGTCAGATTCCACCCACTAAATAACTGCTCCAAGGGTGATAACCTACAAGAGTGTGTCACTATGTCATCACAAGTGGAATGCTTTGCTTTTGTGTATTTTGGCTCATTCCCCTCAATTTTAGGGACTACAAAAACCCTTGCAGGTGGGGGGTCCCTGAGACAAAATTTCCTCAAATAAGCATGTACCTTTACCTGTGGTCTAAAATGGATGAAATTGCGGGGCTTTGACATGAAAGACGTGGGAACCCTTGTAATCTGTAAACAGGTACTGTAATCTGTCAGGTCAGTCATTTCAACTCCAGTGACATGTTAAAATGGCGCTTTGCTTATGTATCTGTTTGTTTTGACTGGTTGCAATGCACAAATGTAAAGACAATACATTAAAATGCATGCAAACAGCCCTGTATTGCCTGCTGGACTATCATACTTTGAGAATTGGCTCTCTGATTTTGTAGCCTCCACAGCCACACTGTGCAACATAATGTTTGCTAGCCAGATGTGCTTGTGTTACAATGCAGGGAAGTCAATAAGATATATATGCTCTTATATTATTATATATAATATATATAATATATATATATATATATATATTATGTTGCTGCTATAAACAATATCCTAACATATTATGTTAGGATATTGTTTATAGCAGCAACATAATCCCATTATTATGAAATGCATAGTTCCATCCCTCAATTCTGATTGGCTGAGTCAGTCAGAAGCTCTTGTTAAATATCCACTAACAAACATCTGTGACAGTCTAACAGTTCATTTCAATATTAGGTATATTACGTGATAATATCATATATCATATATGTGTATATGATATTACGTCATTATACCATATATCATATATGTGTATATACACGCCTGTGACCGAATGAATGAATGTGCTATTCGAAAATCACCACTCACACCGCTACTGTGTAACATAGCAACCACGTTGTTTAGCTGCTGTTCAACAACTATATTGCTTGGCAGAAGAAAACATTATTATTAATTCCTTTTTTTTTTTACTTTCACAAAAGAAAAATAGAGACTTTAGTCGACATTTGTGTCCTTTGATTTTTCTCTAAAGTGATCAAGGTGGTTTAAGTTGACTTAACTAATCTAAAAATCACGGTAAACATCTAACTCTTAAGTAACGGACCGTTAGTGTGACACGGTATTTCTTTACCTCTGGGTTGAAAGAGCTGTCATCTTCCACCCCGTGTGTCCCGAGCGCGCACAGCCACAGCGCGAGAAGGGTCCGTCTCCAGAGCAACCAGAAGCAGCTGTCCCACGAGGAGGCCATTGTCCCAGCGCGCGAACACACCGAGTCACTCCCGGATGAAACCAGCCGTCGTTGTTCCCTAAAAAGCCGCAGGTTGTTTCCCTGTAAACTCTGTGGCTTCCTGCAGTAAAAACACCTGATAAAAGCCTGCTAGGCTCGTCCCCGTGACCGATGCTACCACGCTCTCCGCTAATACACTCCCGCCCCGTTCATCCCAGCTTTAAAAGTTACAGCTCCACTGCAAACTAACGGCAGAAAAAATGTTGCTCCGTTAGTGTTGTGATTGTGAATGCCGACGTTGTGTTGCAGAACGCCTCACCTTTCGTTAAGGTAGCGTGATGTGGCGGGCGTGTCCCACGTTACTTCATCTGTACCCGAGTAACCGCGTCTCGTTTATTTCACATCAAAGTCAAAGTGCAGTTTAGTAGTGAGCGGCGGCGTGTGCTGCAAAACCCGCTATCAGCATCTACCGCAGAAAGACCCCAGTCAATCATTTACTACTAATGTGTTCAAATCTAGTCGGGTAAAAAGAAGACCCCCCCTCACAATAATGCCCAGTTAAGTGCAATTTCGCTGTAACTGATATTAAAGTTGCAAAAATATAAAACTGCCCAAACAAATAATACGAACAAAGTTCTCCGCGGCTGAAGCGATCCCCTTCGCAGCGGTAAGCGACGACGGCTGTTTTGAATCGCGACCCCTCTTGTAAAGGTTTTATGTGATGGGTTTCTTTGCTCGTTAAATCCAGTTTTTGTTTTCTTTTTTTTTTTGCCCCCGATGAAATCTTGTTGGAAGCCGTCCTCCTGGTTCCTGCCTGTCCTCTGAGTCTCTCTCTCTCTCTCTCGCTGCTCTCTGCCGGAGCAGGACAGATAGTGGTCCGGTGGTGGTGGTGTATCGGTACCTAACGTGGAGCTGCCACTGTCAATATTTAAAGCATGAAACATATGGCTTCCGGTAGTAACTTTCAAAATAAAACTGTCATTGATTAACCCTTTTGGAGTGATACAACTACCCTTGTTAAAATGAAGGATAAGCGTAAGGAGGAGTCTGTACTGAATGAAAATTGTTTTTTCCCCAAAACATAATTTTCACAGTATTGTGATATGATTTTTATTGTACTGTACAGGGGTGTCTTTTCACTGAACCCTAACGCACAGCAAAGTCTGCATGTAATGTTATTTTCTATAAAAACCTCAACTTATAACGAGGAAACATGGATCAATGACTGACAAGGTAT
The DNA here is from genome assembly GCA_034670405.1 of Hoplostethus atlanticus. NCBI lineage: Eukaryota > Metazoa > Chordata > Actinopteri > Trachichthyiformes > Trachichthyidae > Hoplostethus > Hoplostethus atlanticus. The sequence goes on along the minus strand of JAXDDX010000010.1, from coordinate 7,700,902 downwards.
TATTATTTGATCAGCATGATAAATTATTAGATGTAAGTAACCAAAAGCACACAACAACTTTTTCTCCATAGAAATTACAAGATCAAATTTAGATGCCTTGCATGCCATACCCAATTGGTTCTCAACACCACAAACATTTCAAAATTATGTATTTTTAGTAACAAATTGCATGCTTTTATTTTTAAGGTAAAATCGCCGGTGTTGTCCTGCTGTTTGTGGCTGGCTTGATGCAGCTGACCACTATCAACCGGACGGAGGTGGAGAAGGGGAGGAGGGGGGAGGAGGAAGGAGAGCGGATGCCAGAAATCATGACCCTCCCCCTGTGTTTTATAGCTCCACCACAGTGAGATGACAGACCACATTAAACACGCACACACACACACACACACACACACTAATTCCTGTAGGATTATTATTATAGTGACACTGGGAAAAATTACCATTAAGTGACTATAAACTCATTATTGTTTACCACAGACACCCGATACAGTTTTTTACAATCGCTTACACTCACAATCAATGAAACCATTAACTCATGTACCTAATCTTCAGACCAAAACTACAAGCACATTCTCTGCTTTACACTCAGTTTGCAATTTTATAACACACGTTTTGCAAAACACTAAACACAGTTCTCTATATTAGACACATCATTCAAAACTAAAATCTGGAAAACACTGCCTGTTGAATATTAAACAGCTATAACCACCCCCTTGCTGTGCAGATTATTAAAAGTCTGCCATCACAGGACGCTGTGGTGAGTAGACTCAGACAGGTACAGGGATTCTCAGAAATGCGGGGCTAAAACCCTCACCTGCATGATTGCTCAATATCGCTTGTTGTTGTCACTTTGTTCTCCGAGTGCTCGAAACTGCTTGTCAACATTTGATCACAAGACAGAGACACAGGAGCCAAAGCCAGTGCAGAACATCAAGAGTTTCCAACACTGCCATTCAAAATGCCAAACTCATACCAATTGCCTACACCCAGTCCTCAAGTGTGAAATCACTTACAGCGAATTTGTTCACATTAGAAATCCGAGCTTGGGCACTATAGATAGGACACAGGCAAGTTCTCTTGGTTTGGACCACAATGGAGGCTGATATTGGAGAGAGAGTTAGAGGAAGAGGAGTGTGAGGACAGGGACATGGAAGAGGAAGAAGGAGAACGATCACTGATGAGATCCGGGCCTCTTTAGTTGGCGTGTAGGAAGAGCTACTCATGTGGTGGTTTGTGTTTAGAGTTTTGATGCAAAAATACCATTTTGAGAAGAATTAAAATAGTTTTGAATGAAGTGTTTGCTTTTGCAAGAGATGTGTGACGTTTTGCATGTTGTGGGTGTGTTTTGGGGTTTTGTGTGTAGAGTTTTGAGACAATGAGCCATAGCTTCAGAAATCGTGTGTAAGCAATCGCAAAAAACTGTAAGACAACGTTGGCCTCTAATTGTTCCAGTGTCATCAAAAGGTGCCTGTTCAGCTCCACGGTTTGCCATGTTTAGAAGCAATCAAGAAAATTGAGAATCTGCCCAAATGTCTTAGCAATGACTGAGTCCTGTTGCATTAAGAAAAATAAAGAGGATATCACCATTCGTCGTGGGCCAGGTGAGGAGGAAGCGCCTGTCATCACTGCAGATGGGCTGATAGGACAGCAGAGATCAGGGTTCCCCAGGCTATCCCTCTCATTCGGTCTCTCTGCGTGGACAGACATGTCTAACAGGTCCAAACAGCTCTCCGGTCTTTGCAGCCTTAGGTCATTACAGAGGAAGAGGTGCCACAGTTCACTGAACACACACAGTGGTAGCCGCTGAAGTAGTCTGCCTTCCTTTTCTCCTCAATAGCCTGCATAGTCAATGTAAAAGGGGCATTAAATAATCTATTACTTTTATTGACCTTTATCGACAGCAAATTGCAACAACATCGACATAGTTTACAGTGGCCTGTTACTGACATAGATAATAAAGTCACATTTTCACGATAGAGAGGAGTAAGCTAGCTGATTAGAGCTGAGATCCAACAGAAACGTCCAGTGAAGAGGTGATAGCACCATGCAAAATACACTCATGGCTTTTATGACTAGAGGATCAAAATGTATTGCGATGCTGGTTGCGATGCTGGTTGCGATGCTGGTTTCTCACTCGCACCGTCCATCCCACCAGGCGGGGTGTCTCCATAACAGAATACAGGCCAGAAGGCATGTTTTGAAAGTCAGAAATCTCAGCACCTGGCAAAGTTATTGCTGAGTCACTGGTATTGCTCAACAACCCTCTCAAACCTCCATAGATAAGTCATTGTCATTTTGTGCTATGGGGCAGGAAAATATTACATATTGCACCTAACTTAACATCTGCAGGCGTCCAAAACCCCTCAACAACGTTTTTCCCAATTTGTTCTAATGATATGCTCAGCTTCACAAAGCTGTTGAACTTGACACCTGTGCTGACGCTCTGTGCTGCCTTCTGCTTTGCCGGGCTCTTTCTATCCAGGTGAGCAGCCTAGATGGGATCAAACCCCGCAGGCTGACGGAGCTTCATCAGCGACATCAGTCACTCACCCACATCAGCAATCTCCGTTTCCCCCAACTCAGCCAAACGACCTCATCCTCTGACTGCTAGAGGTAGACTCATACATTGATTTAAAAATGTTATTCTATTCTATTCTGTTCTGTTCTAGTCTAGTCTAGTGTAGTCTAGTCTGGTCTATTTTGGTTCCTCCATGTTGTTTTGGTCACCTGGCAGAGGCCACCTGCATGCCCAGCTAGTAAACATGTTGATGGATAAACCACAGTGTGCATGGGCAGAGAGGGACTAAGTGATATAACACACACACACACACACACACACACACACACACACACACACACACACACACACACACACAGCCACGGAATGCATCTATAGTGTCAGCTGGGGCCGTAAACACATATGCGTACAGATGAAACAGGTGGTTTAAAGGTAAGCTGTTATGATGGAGAGACCAGTCATGGGTTCCAGACCCAACATCAAATGGGCCTGGCATGGGACCTGGGGGTTCGATTCCTTTTCTCATCAAAATAATAGGACAAATAAAAATCACAACATTTCATTAACTCTGTCATTAGGAGTCTTTCCAGCTCACCACACAGCCGTCTCACATGCAGAAGCGTTTGAAGGTTCAGCAGAAGGTTCAGATGTGATGAGGTGCTACCGCCCTCTATTGGTGAGACTGGTGGCATGCAACCATTAACCAAGTGGCCTTTGACAGTCCGTGAGCTCACATGAGATTCAGCATCAAACTGGTTGCTCTTCCTAGATCAGATCATGAGAAAACCATGAGAAAGAAATATGACTTGGCAGTGATTCCCCCTTCTGCCTCAATGATGCTAAATGTGGTTCAGTCCTGTAATGTGAGCCCATACTTCCAACAGGTACAATAGAGATACAGTTATTGTTGGCTATCTGCCTGTATGCACTTCCTTTTCTATCTATGAACATTATTTACATGTTCTGTTTGTCATTCAACTTCCGTGTCAAACCTCATCACACCTCCTCCCCCCCCGTTCCCTTTCCTTCCTCATATTAGTTGAGTTGCTGTACAGTTCCTTTGGTTCGTAAGAAAATCCATTCTGCAACAACAAAAACATCTAAAGGTATGTGATGCTTTTTTTATTCACATTAGGTTAGCACAACCTAATGTGTGTGTGTGGGTGTGGGTGGGCTTGACCATTTCGCAGCACAATAATCCTCTTATGCACATTGCCAAATGTACAACTGATGTGTCTGGTGGTAAAGAGTGAACTTTTTTTTTTGTCCAACTGAAGCCTCTGTCTGTCTGTCTGTCCATCTGTCTGTCTCCTTCGCTAACAGTTAACGGGATGGAGTTGTTGTTCCTCTGCTGGTTGGCTACTTGGGTGTCTCACAGTGTAACCGCGATCCCTTCTGGTTCAAATTCAAGTGTAAATGTGTGCAGGTGCAAGCCAATAGAAAAGCAATGCGAAGACACTTATGGTGAGAACCCGTAATGTGTGTGTGTTTTGGAATCATGTCACCTGGGTGGGGTCTGATGATCAATAAATCTTTGTTTTATTGTTCAGATGTCTCGGAAACCTCATCTTGCATGGCATATGTCAATGACATTCTGGAAGGCGGAGACCACGACGGCACTATAGCGTAAATTTTGAGAAAACTATTAATGAAGCATGCGTTTTGGCACATGTGTTTGCATTTGTCTGTGTGTGTGCGCGTCATTTTTTGTTCTTGCTATCTGTCCACAAGTGCCATGAAGCAGCTGGAACAGATTCTAGAGGAAACAACCGTGACTGAGACAACTTCAATAGTCAGCGGCCGATTGGTGGCCGTCCTGCACAAGCCCCAAGGCACCTTCAGGGGCCTCAAAATCTCTGCCAGTGAGACCGAGGTAAAAAAAATCATCCGAGTCACTTTAAAGTCACAACGAAATGAAACATCTTTCAGCAGGGCAGATGCTTGCAGAACCCTTGTCTGTCCAGCCCAGTCACGTCCCTGAATTCGATGTAAATTTTCTCTTCAGTGGATGGGTATTTACATGTGATGATTCTTTTTTTGCATTGTCTCCCTGAGGCGGTGGCAGACGGAGATACCACCAACAGCACAGTGACTGTACATCTGCCCAGCGAGCTGAATGCCAGTACAACCAACACCATTGTGTTCTGCATGGTCACCTGGCCTGAAACAAACGGGGTGAGTGATTGTGTGTGTGTGTGTGTGTGTGTATACAGACACTGCTCTTACATCGAATTTTGTTACCTCATTCTGTGGTTAAAAAAAAAAAAAAAAACTTTGCATCTTTTTGCAACTTTACAACTTTGCATGGAAATCCATATAGGGTTCACGTTTCACAATTGACATTCATAGTTGAAGGAAAAATCCACCCTAAAACACTGTAGCCAAGATAGACCAGAATGCAATGCAGCCACAAGACATTGAAGTTGAGTAGTTGAGTATTGAACAAGGCGCACAACTCTCACTTTTTCTCGACTGGTATGTAGGAGCAGAAGTAGACGAGGCAGGTTGAGGTGAAAGTGGGTACAATAAAATAGTACACTGCAACACTAAACACACAAGACCATAGAGATTGTGTACTTGTGGGTGCTTGTCAATGCACACAGTGCTCGACATGGATTGACTGTAGAACTGTAAATATGATGACTGTACACATTATGGCTACTGAGCCTGAAGGTTTCATTAAAACTGTATGGATTGGACGTGTGTTGCAGGTCTTGTGGGGGCTCCCGAATGTATATATGAGCAGACTGATTGGCCTGAGTGTGAGGGGGAAGAGGGTTTCGGGACTGCGGAAGGCTGTCAACATCACCATGAATCTTATCGTGGATGCACATGTAACTGCAACTTCACTTCACACTTCACAGCTCATTTACTGAATACGCTCTCTTATGACAAACATACGCATGCAGACTTCTGCCTTGTGCCTATAGGTAGTGAAATAACTCATACATGTGATACAAACATGTTTTTGTATCACAGGAAAGCAAAAGACCCAGATGTGTGTACTTTAATTTTTCATCACATGGTGAGTGACTAGATAGTATCATACCATTAATAATGACAATAAATAAACCGTTATGCTTATTATATTCCTTGTGATGAGGGTAATTTGGATTGATTGCGGTAATTACGACACTTCAAATGTGACAGAATCCCTTGCAGCATGGGTGACTGTAACCTGTGCCTGTCTACCTGTCTGTTCTGCCTGTCTGACTGTCTAGAGTTTGAGGATCGTGGCTGTTTAACCATATGGGAGCCTGGATGGAGCAATGTCACCTGTTGTAGTGACCACCTCACCTACTTTGCCGTGGTCATGGTAGGACCGTCGTTTTTTGCTCCATCGCTGCAGGGAGGGGCTGGTGCTTCAGTGAGGTGCTGAAGAGGAGCAGGCGTACTGAGAGTGCTTAGGGAAAGAGCATACGAAGGGTTTCCCAAGCCAAAACACGCCCTATCCATTCTGCTGCCTTAAACACATATTACCTCAAAATAATAACCAAAAAAACAACGCAGCACGCCATAATGTGCTTTGCTTTCGTGTCAGCGCTACCAAAATGTGTTGAAATGAGGATTCAAAATGTATTCAAATGTGCAGATGTCGAAGGTATGGCAAAGGAAATAAGGAAGGAAATGAGTTTATTTTTAGAGGAATACAGCGTCATGTGATGTTGTCATTGCATCTGCTTCAATAAACAAAACTGGGCGTTGTGTCTCTAAACAATGAGTTTCCTGCCATGCTTTATCTTATGCTGCCCATTTATATTAGAATGTTCTTGAGCGATGTTCAGTTTCAAGTTGTTTCTGCACGCTTTTAGTTTGGCGGTTACACTGGTGTTAGCATTCAGAAGGTCTTTACGTTTGTCTTTCTGAAACCTGCAGAGACCCTGTTAACGAAGATACTGAAGAACTAGATACTGTAATGCACTAGCAAACATGCAGGACCAACAGAAAGGTCATGTCTGCTCTCTCCTCAGGTGTCTCCTTCCATCTCACCTAAAGACCAGGAGATTCTGTCTTACATCACCCTGGTTGGCTGCAGTCTGTCTCTCTTTTCCCTGGTCGTCACCGTTCTGCTCTTCATCACTAGGCGGTCAGCGGAGGCCCCTTCCTCACTTCATTTATTACCCTTTCACGTCTTCTCATTTTCTGGCTTTCTTCCCTGGTGGATCTTCCCTTGTCTACTTTTTTCCTTCATGCCCTCAATCCTTTCCTCCTTCCTTCCATTGCCACACTTCTCAACTTTGTATTTTCTTCTTTCCTTCCTTCCTTCCCGCCCTGCTTCCTTCGCTTCCCTTCTCAACTTTACCATTCTTTTCTTCCTTCCTTTGTTCCTTCCTTCCTCTTTTCTCCTTTCCTTTCTTCATTCCTTCCTTCCCTCCTTCTTTCTTTCCTCTGACACCCTTCTCAACTTTCCCTCCTTTCTTCATTGCTTCCTTCACTCCCTCTGTCCTTCTTTCTTCCATCCTTCCTTCGACCTTTCCTCCCATCAGTCCTTCCTGTCTTCCTTCCTTCCTTCTATATGGCCTTATTATCAGTACCAACAATGTTATGACCGAACCACTCAGACTTATTTTTGTGCTTTAGGACAGATCTGTCTCTCTCTCTCTCTCTGACAGTCATGCCAGATCAGACATCTCCATGAAGATCCACATCAACCTGGTCATTGCCCTGATCCTCCTCAACCTGCACTTCCTCCCCAGCCAGCAGGTGGCAGCACTGTCTATCTCTGGGCTTTGCATCTACATGGCCCTTCTTCTTCACTACTCCCTGATAGCCTGCTTCATTTGGACAGCTCTGGAGGGCTTCCACCTCTACCTTCTCGTAGTCAGAGTCTTCAACATCTACGTCAGGAGGTACCTGCTGAAGCTCAGCTTACTGGGATGGGGTGAGTGGATTCACCGGGGGCCAGTAGAGTTGTGAACTGGTGACCTCACGGTTGCCAGTTTGTACCCATGCACCACCTTTGGATAACAAGCAGTCTCTCTACAGTCAAAGTGCTCTCAATCAAGGAAATCTCTCTTCCCCTGCAGCAAATAAAAATGTGTTCCTGGTGAATTTGCCTGGGTTAAGAAATGATGCAGTGTCCCACTAGTCTCTTAGCTAGGTGTTCATAGATGCTGTAATGTTGGGTTGTAGTAGGGATAGCGAGCCCCGTCTTGAAGAACACTTTTCTGTAGGCCTTATGCTTTGCGACGTCTCAGCGAGCGAGGCGGTGAGGGACTGTGAAAGAGGAAATGATGCAATGATTGAAGCAACACTGTGCTGAATTTCCACAGCGTTGCGCATCCATGAATCCCTTGCATGATCCTTGTGTTGCAGGCATTCCCGCGGTCATCGTGATTCTGGTGGTCATCATAGACAGAGACACGTATGGCCGGGTCCGTCTGGACGACTCTGGCACCAACAGCACTGCAGAGATGTAGGAAAGCTGCAGGGACTAAAGATTCGAAAAATGCCATTCAATTCTTGAATGAGACATAATTAATTACCCATAACCCCTCTCTTTGTAGATGTTATGTATCCAGTACTGTGGTGAAGATGGTGACTACACTGGGAGTGTTCAGCCTGGTGTTTGTCTTCAACCTGACCATGCTAGGGGTGATGGTCAGACGCGTTGTGGTTGTCCACCACAGGGAGGCGGTACAGGCCAAACTCTCTCCACTGCTCTTACTCTTAAAAAAGGATCTATTTAAAGGAAATACTGCTCATTCAAAGAACTCACACTTCGTTCTCATAGCCTAGGGTAGTCCAATCCCTGGTTTTGTGGACAGTGTGTTTTGCTATGTTTATATACCCACATGAACCAACATTTGCCCACATCCCCCAGATAATACCCCTTATAACAGTCTTATCACATCCCAAACTTCATTTTTTGGGCAGTAACACATTTCTAAGTCTAAAATTCAAACTTTAAACTGCACTGAGCAGAAGTGAAGTGAAGCGAGACTAACCATTAATTCAACTCCAGTAGTGGACATGAACCAATCCTTTCTGATTTTTGTCTTATTACGTTCTATTGTTCAAATCAGGCTGAGCAAGGGCGCACTGGCAGAACCAAGAGAGATATCTGTACCCTGCTGGGCATCACCACTCTGCTGGGCATTACCTGGGGCCTGATCTTCTTCTCATTCGGCTACCTCACCACTCCTGGCCTCTACCTCTTCTGCATCCTCAATTCACTGCAAGGTCAGGACGACCAGCGTGCTTATCGTCGACTCCATTCTGTGGTGACGTCACTGTAAATGTGATAGATAGCATGTGGGTATATAAGGCAAACCTAGAAACAACGTGCAGTACTTCCAGGGGGACCTGCCATACTGTAACCTTAGTCCAAATTTGAAATAGTTGTTTTTATCATGTCATGTCATAGCTACAAAAAAAATCACACCGGGAGCATTCAGGGCTACGGTTAACTCGTGCCATCATTTTGATCATTTTGTGCACACAGTTACATGATTTCTGTGAACAAATTGACACGTGCCCATGAGTTATTTAAATGTGCACCTTTTTCGATTTAGCTCCTTCAGCAAGTTTCAAACTGATTTCACTCACTTGCCATAGTTCGCAGTGATTAGTAGGATTTTTACGCCCCCAGAGCAGATCTTCAACTGCTGATGATGGACGACAGTTATTACAGTATTTTGCATGGTGATTTATTGCCTGTTCACTAGACGTTTTATTGGTATTGATCAACAACCCCATCAAGCCCCCACACGTACTGTATATTATGGTCATTTTGTGCTATGGGGCAGTAAAAACCTGACTTATTTCCTGTTAAGCTGTGTGTGTTTGGTCACCTATGTGTAATAATTTATCACACTGACCAAATAATGAAATCTTGTTCGTCATCAGTCATTCTTCCACTTTGTCCCCCAAAATGTAATCAGTGTAAGCAGGTTTGGACGTTTTGGTGGCAAATGTTATTAGATGCAGGGACTAATGAATGGAGGCCCCTGCAGCACTCGCTCACCCATGTACCCACGTGCACACAACACACGTGCACACAACACATTTGCATGATTCTCTCTCTAACTCTCTCTCTCTCTCTCTCTCTCTCTCTCTCTCTCTCTCTTCCTCTGACTCATGCAGGTTTCTTCATTTTCCTGTGGCTCTGTATGTCTATGTGGAAGACTAGTACCGCTGCTACTAAGAGTAGTGAAACGCGTAGCACTAACGCCTAAAGACCAGGCCGGCTACCCAACATGCAACACACGCCAAGCTACTGTGTGTGTGTGTGTGTGTGTGTGTGTGTGTGTGTGTGTGTCGTGTGCAGGAATACACACTTAAAGTTGGATAATTGTAAATGAAGACATACTGTATGCCATTCTTTTTTTGAGCTGTCATTGGGATGAAGTGAAAAGACTACATGGCTATTTATTTTAAGAATGTGAAAAGAGCACAACAAATGTGGCAGAGAACCAAATGTGACAACATCTTTTGGACAGTATTTCATCAATAATAGACCAGGAAAGTGTGGCCGTCAGTTCGGGACTTTCAGATCCTATCAAGATCCTTTTTGTGGTTTAATGACAACTGGATTGGCAAAATGGATTTTAGTTCCCACGAGTGCAGTCATGTAAATTTAAATGACACAACACAAAGTTATAATATGTTTTATTACACTTCTTCATTTTCGCCGTATTCTGACTGATTCTGACAAGGTCCAGACTCAGAGTCCTCTATATGGTCCTCTATTATTTGCTGCGTGCGCTCTGGGTTTTTTTTTCTAGATGATGCGGTCCTAAATGAAGTCTTGAGGATGTGTTGTGTACCAGTGGTGTAATCTACTTCCTGTTTGGCTCTGTTACCATTGGTGCAAGTTGCACTTGAGAGGAGAGATCTGTCAGGAAATCAACAAGAGAGAGTTTCAAAAGATTGTGATCAAGGCATTGTGCAATGATATGACTTTTTAAAAGGATGTATACTTACACAACTGATTGCTGGTATAAAAAGTAAAGTAAAAGTCATGATGGAAAATAATTGATGGCAACTATCTATATTTTTGAAATACTGACGGCTGAAAGTCCCTTTAGATAAAGTCCTCTTTATCAATTAGATAAAGAATGTATAAATCGCAAGATAATAATATATATAATAATAATATTTCTTATCTCACTTTCATCACTGTATATTTTTTTAGTTTGCATAATGTTAATATGGATGCTGAATAAAACCCCTCTTGAACAGATCCTTTGTATGTGGTAGGGCTTTTTTTTTTATTGACTTTCCCATTTGATTCCCCCACCAACAGAGATTAGATTGTGTCAAGACAAACAAGACAAACTTTTAATATGCCTGTGAAAATATTTGCATTAAACAAATGTCATCCTTGAACATAATGCGAGCACTGTGTTCTGCTATTAAACGCTAACCAATATTATAACCCGACCAAACGATGCCACTCACTTCGCCAACGGTTGGCTACACATACCCTGTTCATAGGTAAGTAGTGTCTATTTAATACTGTAGTATTTAGTTAGCATTAGTCTTAGCATTTGTTTAATGTCTCTTATGTATGTGTTCAAATGTGTGATGGCGGCATGGGGGGAGGGTGATTTGTTGTTGAAACTTAATATGCTATTTTGTTGTGTTTGAAGACCTTTAGTTTAAAATAGGTTTGTCACTGTGCTCCACTAATGTTTCCTCCTTCAGTGTAATTTTCAGGCAGACACTGCCATGTTAACTTTGGTAGCCCTTTAAGTGACATTACCCCCCATTTGTGTTATTGCAGTAATAGGTGAGAAATAATACCTTTACAAAAAAGAGAGTACTGAAATTGTCTTAATACTAGTGGGGTGATCTGCCTTTTTTTGCCTTGTTTCAAGATTTGTTTCCTTAGAAATTCCCTGAAACAAGTATACCTCATTGGCTTGTTAGGATATCTTAACTTTTGCACGTAATCTGACGTGTATCTGAGGCTATATATTTCTATAATGCCCCTTTTTTTTTAATCTACTTTCCATTTAGTCGGTGTCATATTTAGAGGACGTACAATGGTTCTCCTACTGCTGCTGTTACTGCTTCCAGAATCGCTGGCCAATCAAGGTATGTAATAAACTGGTTAGTTTGATTAGGTAAATAACATATGTGGAATCCATATGCTCAGACATGTCAGAGAAAGGGGTGCATTTATTGTCTATAGGGAGAAAAAAAAAACATTTAAAGGTTTGAATCTTAAAGCTGCACTAGGCAACGTTGGTGGCTCCAAATGGCAGCGAGAGGTAACCGGAACTTCAATACCCAGAAATCCTGTGAGGTGGCGTCTGTAACTGTTATTCACTAGGTGACAGCTAATCATCAACAGACTAAGATATGTTGTTTTTCTTCCAGTTTGTTTTTACATTTCAAACGGGTCCATCGATATGAACCTGGCGGTGCAGCATCTTGAGCCCATAGGCGATGGAAAAGTGGGGAGTGTGAACTGCACGTTGAAGGGGTTGCCCTGCGTCATCAATTGCATCTCGAAGTCCCGACCAAGTCAGTCGTTCTGTGGGTCTGCTTGTCACAAGATAGAGTTGATAGAGTCGGATCCACCTGAGATAGTTGTAGTCACCATACCCTCAGGTGAGTACACAATTTCTGGAGTGGGCGATGAGGTGCATACAGCTCTGCTCAAACTGGCTAGCTCACCCATTAACGCTCTTACTGCATTGCCTCTCTCTCTCTCTCTCTCTCCCTCTTTCTCATAATTTGCGTCACTCTTTACTGTATACTATGCAATGCAGCAGAAATTACATTTAAAAAAAACTATATATAAACAAATGAAAATATACAAAATCCGAAACATGTTGCACTGTCTGAACTGCAACTTCTACTAGGAATGGGAACACAAGTAGCCAATCCCAAGACGTTTCTCTTTGTGTCGCTGCTCCCCGAAACAACAAAGTCTCTCTCTTCCTCATCTGCTACATTCTCTCTCTTCCTAGTTAGTAATTGCAGCATACATTTGTGCACTGAGGATGCAATCCTGCCACTGATCCAGACGCTGAATAGCACTGGCCAGAAGGGACTGGTGCAACTCTTCTATATCAGGGACTCATGCAGCCAGCTCTTCAGCAACAGCCTCAAAGTAAAAAGGGCTTTTATAATGTAAGTGTCAGACTCAGTTTACTACTTTTCTCTGTACTGTTCTCTGTTCTGCTCTCGGTTGGATTCAACTCGAATCGACTCGACCCGACTCGAATCGACTTGACTCGACTCTACCCTACTCAAATCCATTTGAGTCGACCGTACCCTACTCGACCGACTCAAAACGATTGTACCCTACTCGACCGACTCAAAACGATTGTACCCTACTCGACCGACTCAAAACGATTGTACCCTACTCGACTCGACTCGATCTGACCAAACCCAACTCGAGCCAACTCTACTCTACTCTACTCTACTCTACTCTACTCTACCCTACCCTACCCTACCCTACTCTACTTGACTCTACCCTACTTGACTGGACTCAACTCAACTTTACTCTACTCTACTCCACTCCACTGTTCTACTCTATTCTGTAGGACCTGACTCTATATTATTATAAGTAGTAGTAGTAGCAGTAGTACAGTAGTAGCAGTAGTAGCAGTAGTAGTAGTAGTAGTAGTAATAGTAGTAGTCATAGTAGTAGTCGTAGTAGTCGTAGTAGTAGTAGTAATAGTAGTAGCAGTAGTAATAGTAGTAATATTAGTAATAGCAGTAGTAGTAGCAGTCATAGCAGCAGTGGTGATGGTAGTCATAGTACTATTAGTAATATTAGTACTATTATCACTCTACTGAATTGTGCACTACTCTCCTCCTCGTGACTCTGCTGTCTTCCTGCAGCATTGAAAGAAGTTTGATCCATCATATCATGAGAACGTCCCAGCTCGAGTCTGGAGGCTCCAGGTACTACAACCTGAAGGAATTGGCTCTGAACGTGGTCAACATCAGTGAGGCTGACCTCACCTCCGATGGCAGGATTCAGATAGACGCTCCACAGGTACAGAAGCTGTGATGAAGATGGTGGTGACGGTGATGATGATACGACCATGAGAGAATGATGACGATGATGATTTTATTCAAATATGATCATAGGCATAGATCTGGGGGCGACAGGGTGAGCATGCCCCCCCTCAATATTAAGAGAAGGATGAATTGTCCCCCACCGAAACACATATTGTGTATTTTACCAATTTTACTAAGGCAAATATGGCAGGTTGAGGGAAAATGGGTACACCAAAAAAGTATATATATAACACTTATAACACTTCTCCTTACTTTCTTATTGTAAATGGTTATCTTTTGTGAATTGAAATGAAGGCTACTACTCTCCCATAGTATGTCAGTGTGATTTGCCCCCCCCCTCTGCTTCCATCCTTTAGCTGCTGCCTCAGAACAAGTCATCTGTCCCAGAGGTGTGGCTGCCTGTGGACGCCCTGCGCAGCATCCTGGAGGTGGAGAGGATTGTTGGTCTGGTCAGCTATATGTGGCACGACCAGTTCCAAGTATGTCCTCCACCATCTACTCTCAATCAACAACTCAGATAAGACTTAATCACAATCATGACAGTATGCATTTTTGATTATTTGTTATTATGTGTCCATCCTACTGAAACTCTGCCGCCTGCACAGTTTGAACAGGAGGATTTCTCATCCATGGTTATCAGGATAGAGCTACTGGGAGAGGAGCGCTTTGTTAACCTGACCACATCAGTCAACATGTTTTTCAATGTCACCACTCACACAAAGACCGCTGTAAGTGTGTTTGTGAACGCATGCTTTAACATACCCAACCTGTCTGTCTGTCTGGTTCGAAAGTTTGATTAGATTTGACTATAGCATTTTCTCACCTGCCATTTTAGTAGTATTGTCAACCTCAGTGTAGCTCTTCATTTGTTTTATTCCTGCAGCATGACTCACGGTTACAGTGTCACTATTTTGATGAACACGGTGGGTATATACATTTTTGTTTACAAGTGTAAACAGTAGATCACTGTGGCTATATTACTGTATTCTACTATCTTTTATGGTAGTGTGTTCCCAGCCTTAGTATCTCAGTGTATCCATGTGTTTCTCTACCTACCAATTCATTCTTTTTACTGCTGAACATTTTTCATTTCTGTAGTTTGGCACATTTGGTACATTTTACATAAATGCTTGTACATGTAGAAACTCAAGTTCACAAAGAGGAAAAGCTAACATATTGCATTACATTTGTCGTGTCACAATTCAGTTTGGCATGTGATCCACGTGTGAAAACATTCTCAGATATGAAAAATCTAAATTAATATGTGTAAGGAAAAACATTCAGTTTACTTGCATTCACATGAGAGCCCCTGAAGGCAACACGTAGATACTTCACATGGTGTTTTTTAGTCATGTGTGAACATTCCAGTACGTGACATTTTTGTAAAGTTGCATGCCTCATAAGTGGATTTTTGTTCAGACGACTAGCTGTACGAGGCTGACACAAGCTATTTGAGTATTGATGTGAATCTCCTCAGAGTGGCACTGGAAAACAGATGGCTGTGAGACTAACAGAAGCACCTATGATGACCACACTGAGATTCAATGCAGCTGTAACCACACCACACCTTTTGCTGTCCTCTTGGTAAAGGAGATACACTCGACTTTTATTGATTTGTTCGCGATGTTAGATGTCAGCGTAAACTGTTTTTTCAATACTGGAAGGAAATATAGCACCATAGAGTGAGAAAAATCCTATTTCTGATGTCACTTTCCTGCAGATAAGAGAACCTATAGCAGCTGTCCACTGGACAATATTGTCTTATATCAGTTACATAGGATCCGGCCTGTCTGCTTTCTTCACCGCTTGCTCCATCGTGATATATGTCTTCAATTGGTAAGTGTGTGTGTGTGTGTGTGTGTGTGTGGCCAATGCCAGTGAGCCAGCTGCCGTTCCTGTGTATTTTATGCTGCTTTGTTTACACAGTTGTGAGGTGCATCATTACCATCATTGTCTGGGATATCGTGTGTGACGGATGGACGAATGAACGAACAGAAGGAGACTAAACCATAGTCTCTACCCTCTAATCTGGTGTCTCTCTCCTCTTCAGGAAACACGGAGTGGACTACTCCTACTCCATCCATGTCTCCCTGAGCTTGGCCTTGTTCCTGCTTAATTGCTCCTTCCTGCTGACGGAGTGGGGAGCTACAGTGAAGCCAGACTGGGTGTGTGTGTTCATCGCTGCTGTCATGCACTACTCCCTGCTCTCCTGTTTCACTTGGATGGCCATAGAGGCACTGCACCTCTACCTACTGCTGATAAGGGTGTTCAACACCCACTACAAACACTACCTCGTCAAACTGTCTCTCACTGGATGGGGTGAGTCCCTGCATCTGCTTATATTCACTAAATGTCTGGGAACAACGTGAGGTAATGACTGATGAGTGACAACATATTACTATTTGGTCAATGTGTGTGTGTGTGTATGTGTGTGTGTGTGTGTGTGTGTGTGTGTGTGTGTGTGTGTGTGTGTTCCCCAGGGATCCCTGGTATAATCGTGGGCGTCTCCGTGGGCGTGAATGACGTCAGACAGCTTTATGGCTTTTCAGAATTGAACTTGGCTGATACCAACCAAACTAATGCCATGTAAGTCCATGTGTCACTGCTTTCAGCAATGGAGCAGATACTGTCAAACAAATTCAATGTAAATCCCACCTTACCCTGTTACGGCCACGGGCAATCTGTCTGCTATGGCATGGTATAATATGAAACAGTGTCACTGTCCCATGAGTGAAATGTAATGTCCCACAGCTGCTGGATCACAGACGACTCCTTCTTCTACGGGGTGAACCTGGTGTATTTCACCCTCATATTCATCTTCAACTCTGGCATACTGATGGTGGTGGCCTTCAATATCTGTAAGCTAAACGGATGGTCCAGGAGAAACCCCAGTGTTGGAGCAGGATCTGGCCAAAAGACGGCGAGAGCCCCAGCTAGGCTGACTTTGGCCTGCAGGAATGGCCTCACTGTGGTGGGTCTCACCTGCCTCCTGGGGATCACCTGGGGCCTGGTTTTCCTAGGCTCAGGACACGTCAACTACTCCATCCTCTACCTTTTCTGCATCTTGAACTCAACACAAGGTCTGTGGATGCCTTTTCAACTGTGGTTGGGGTAGAAGTTTGTTCTGACCAGTGTGTTTCTCTGTTTGAGTTAGCTTTTTCTAACCAGTCTGTATCCCTGTCGACGTTCTTGCTATCAAATAGCTCTGCTCAAGTCTCTCAAGTCTGTGTCTCTTTGTCCAGGTTTTTTTATCTTCCTGTGGATCTTGGGCTCAGCCAGGAAGCAGAGAACGAGAGCGATGGAGGCCAAGATCATATCAAACCCTATGATGATTTCAGAAATCAAAAATTAAGTCTCATTTCCTGGCGTCAGCCGAGATGATGCTAAGGGTTAGTGTCACCTGTAACCACGGGAAGAGTAACCCTGCTGATAATAACCCTACCTGTTACCATAGCAACAATAACCTCACCTGTAACCCACCATACAACCCTACTTATAGTAACCTTACTTGTAAATATATTCATAAATTCTCATGACAGTAACTTTTTCTGTCAATCCTCTTCTTTCTATATCCATTTTTCCCCAATAACATAAATGTTTTTTGTTTTATTTTGAAACACTGTTTGTGTGTGTAAAGCCTTATACTGGAACATATTTGACTTCACTGTTTTGACTAATTTAAAATAAAACCAGGCAAAATGAGCAAATCAAATGTGTCATGAAAAATGTATTGTGCCTAAGTCATGTATCATGCTGTTTGATAGTTGTTCTACTGAGAAAAGGTAGACAGCTATTACCAGACTGATTCTGCTGGATGGTTAACCCTTAGATGCACAAAGGGGTCAAAAATGTCCCGCTGCAATATCATCATTAATCATTTCATATTCCAGGTATTCCTCAAAAATACTGATTTAATATCCCCCATTCAGATTTTTCATCTACATATTTAACTTTTTAACAAAACAGTTTTTGTATAACTACCCCAAGTTTCCATAAAGGGGTCCAAATGACCCCTATGTCTCTTATAGGAACCTTCAATCCTCAATTGTTACTGTCAGGAATGTATTTATCGTGCACCACACTTCAAGTGTCACCACTCAGCAAGAGTATTTTACACAGCAAGATGATTTTGCATCTGATACATCAAGTCTATCTACTTTTTTACCCCTGAAAATACCTGTTATTACCATGTTATTAGCCCACTTTTCTGCGGTACAACCTCCTTGATGTTGCCCCCATGAATGCCCCTACCTTCTTCATTGCTCAGCACCCTGACTTCGGAGGTGGCAACAACACAACAACAAGACAACTGTTCCTCAAGGAGCTTGCTAAGGAGCTTGTGGTACACCACACATGAGTTGACTGCAAGGCAACCCCCAACTGCTGCAAAATGATATCGCTGAAGCAAAGGTGTAGGGTGTCACACAGGAAGAGTGAGGTGTCAGATCTGCACACATCTACAACAAAGATTGCAATTCAAGCAGTTTGTGGGTGTGACACACACACACACACACACACACACACACACACACACAGAGGCATGGAATGCATCTATAGTGTCAGTGTCATCTATGCAACAGCTACAGCTCGGTCCGTAAACACATATGCATGGGGATGAAACAGGTGGGTTTAAAGGTAAAGGATAGGAGGGAGGGAGGGAGGGTGAAAAGCAACTGAGCTTCCTCCTGGGCCTCGAGGCGACTGGTTGCCCCGTTGCTCAGAGGCCCCTGCGGCTGATCTACCCAGTCACGGCTCTTCTCTGTCCTGGCCCCACAGTGGTGGAATGAACTCCCCACTGATGTCAGGACAGCAGAGTCACTGCCCATCTTTCGCCGCAGGCTGAAAACCCACCTCTTCAAGAAACACTACCCTGACCCTTCCTCTTCAAGAAACACTACCCTGACCCTTCCTCTTCAAGAAACACTACCCTGACCCTTCCTCTTCAAGAAACACTACTCTGACCCTTCCACTTATCACTTGTTTATTTGTCTTGACTTATTTGTCTCATTTGTTAAATAAGAGTAGTAGTACTAGTAGTTCTCGTGCCTACCTATGTTGAATGCACTTATTGTAAGTCGCTTTGGGTAAAAGCGTCTGCTAAATGACTGTAATGTAATGTAATGAAATGTATCAAAGGTAGGTGAATTCAAACACTGGCTCCCACCTGGGGAAACACACACAGGTGAGGAAGTGAGACATACCATCTCTGGGCTAGAGGAGAACTGAGTCACTTTCATACAGGCAGGGGCTTCGTAATTTCCAGGACTGCAGCAATTCAGTGTGCCGATATTGATGATGCATTACCTTGACTCGAGGCCGAATGACTGTCGTTCAGCAGCCTGGCCCAAGCTGAATTTGACATTTTTCCACAGCCGTACTGTTTTTTCAGAAGTATATTTCTGATGTATGCTTTAAAAATGGCTTAAAAAGTGACAAATAAACATATTCAAAACATAAGTAACAAAGTAACAATATAGACGTAATTATTTCTGCTTTTTTTATATTGAGCAACGATCAATAATCACATTTTTCCCCACAAATACATCTGTAATGTGTTCATTCAACTTTGGAATGTTATGTTGTCAGTTTCACTTCCACACAAAACAGTGTGTCTCAGAATGAGCTGGCAACCATTACACCTCTAATGAATTTCTATCTGCTCCTACATGGAGATGTTTTGAAACTTCTGCTTTCTGGACAATGATGTGGCTGATTTATTCATAGTGTCAGTCTGTGAAGCAATGCAACTAGACTCATGGGAAGTCATGGCAGTGTTCTTGGTGAAGGTATGGTTTGTTTTTCTTTTAGTGAATTATATTTTAGACCAGCTAAATGATGACATCTTGGCTCAGTGCACCATACATATGGAGCTCTATGAATCTATATTTTGACGATCCCACAAACATCACCATCAACCACTCAGTGAGTGGAAATTAGTTCAAATTAGATCGACCACAATCCTCTGAAGCTGATAGTTTCCTGTACGTAGATCTCCGCCTCACCACTACCATGTGATTGATATGGAGATGTGAAACTCCCTGGTCGCCCCAACAAGGAAACCTCAGACAAGCAGAATAACGGCGTATGTCATTTTATTCTCTGAAAAGCTGTGAGACAATGATGTGGCTCTCCCTTTTGCTTGTCACACTGGCCTGCTCTTCTACACTTCAGGATGATGGTGAGTCCTTCAAATGTGTTTGCTGTGTATGTTTGTGTGTCTTGACTGTCTGATCGTGTTCATTATTAATATGTCACGGTCATGGACTGCCAGAGACACCCAGTCCACGAGGTCCTCCACCCAGTGTCAGTGGCACATACTCACAAAAACCAACATTTCTACGGAGGAAATGGTGACGATAGAGTCAAGAGAGTGAAAACATACTATTTTCTCTCTTATTGAACTGAAAGTCAAAGTGGGATCTGTTGTCTATCATTCAGATGCTTTGTCTCATTTAACCATGCTGTGATTCTACTGTCTCACTTAACTAAAAAATAAGTACTAGTGGCTAATTTTTAGTGACTGGTATATTTTAGGGAGTAAATGACAAAACGGCCTGCCATATGTTCAGCCAACAAACTCTGACTTCTCTCTCGACACTCCAACAGGCTGTGAGAATGTTATTGAAGAATGTCGTCAAAATGTCATCTGGACCAGGTAACTACTTCGGTGGATAGACGGCTACTCACGTGGACCTAATACTCCACTATTTGAGGTTTAAGAAATCTTTGAATAAAAATGACGTTGTATGATATTCTGGTATCGGCTCCAGCCCCCCCATGTCCCTGAATAGGAAGAAGTGGGTAAAGACAATGAATGAATGAATGAATGAATAAAATCGTGATGTATAATGTACCATATATGTATAAACTAAATATTTCAAGTAGTCATTCTTGTGAAAGTAATCCTCACATGGTTTTTCATTGGGGAAAATAAATTACATTCTTGTAACATGAAATCACATTGATGCAATATCTTTTGGTAGGTGTTATAAGGATAGAATTGCAACATGTGACATACAGATGAGGAGTAGATCTGTTCCAAGCATCATACGTCGGAGGGTCAACGTATCTCATGAGGTGAGCCAGTATGTTGGATATGTGATGACGTTTGATGTGATGAGATTGCCCCCTTATCACAGTTGGATTGGAAATCAGCTTTTAGAAGTAAAACAATATGAAATATAGGAACAAAATGGAAACAAAAAAAGGTCCAAATGATTATTTGGCATCTGGGACCTTGGAGGATCCTTCCAATAGCCAATCCATATCATACTGATCTGCAGTCTGATATATTAGAGTTTATGCTACAGTGTTTACCTTGAGGTCTGGGAATCATCTCTTTTGTCATTTTCATTTTGTGACTGTAACATTCCCACACATCATAGTAGCAGTCGGGTTCAAATGAACGATGAAAAGAAAATGCATGCGTGTTGAATTGATAGTTGTATTTCATGCATATATAAAATACATGTGTTTATACGTGTAGAGACAATGTGTGTGCGTATGTTTGTTTGAGCGGTAGTGTGTGTTCCTATCTCCTCTAGGTTGTAGAGAATCCTACGTTTTACCACAGGGTGCACATCCCATCCTCGGCTCTGCAGAGAAGCAGAGGGGCTTCGCCTGTCGGCTCTGAGAAGGAAGTGCTGATGGTGATCGATATGCTCAACAGCTCCCTCTTCACGGTCAGTAGCTCCTGTCCTACTGTATAAGCCTGTATTGTAGCACCTTCATTGACATGCTGATTTATATTGATTTCCATAAATTAATGTACAACCGCAGTCATGAGGACACGTTGCATGCTGTGAAAAACAAGGGTAGGCACAAGGTGAGGCTGACAGATAAAGTTGTGGCTTCTACTGCCCAAATTACACTCTTCCATATGTGTGTTGGAAGCCGTTTTACACTACAGTTTTTTACAATCGTTTTCACACTTGTCTGTAAATGAGTCTTACCCTCGCCTTCTGCTCTGTCTTTCCTCTCTCCAGCTCAGTCCACCTCCAAGTACTCGGGGGAGAGGGCTCATACCGGATAAGACTGCTCACTTGCAAGGGACTGTTATGGGGCAGTTGGTCCTGGCAGTGATGGTAGGGACCCATGCAGTCAGTAACCTGTCAGAACCCATCAGACTAATCTTCAACCACGACGAACAGGTAAAGTCGTGAAACAAGCCGTATTGGCATTACACTACAGTATTTAGCAGATGCTTTTATCCAAAGTAACTTACAACTACCTGGGAATCGAACCCACAACCCTGAGACTGCGAGGCTCATGCTCTCCCGACTGAGCTGTCTGGGCCAGACAACACTGGTTCAAGATACTTGAAGTTAAATAATAATAATAATACATTGGACTTATATAGCGCTTATATAGCGCTTTTCTAAGTACCCAAAGCCTGTGTTCACTTTACTCTGTCTCCTCCTCCGTTCTATTTTGCTACATTGAAATTCTGTTTTTATCTACTTTATTGTTCTGTAATCTGCTTTTGTGTTTCAGAAAGAAAATGGGACTTGTGTGTTTTGGCAGGACTCCGTGATGGAGGATGGAACAGGTGTGGTACATATGTCGGCCTACAGTACACTTCACCATTTGGCATAATTGTTGCTCTCACAAAAATAGCTGAGCTGTAATCAGTGTGTGTGTGTGTGTGTGTGGTGTGTGTGTGTGGTGTGTGTGGGTGTGTGCGCGCATAGGTCACTGGAGCGCAGAGGGCTGTGATACCACCTACAAAGGAAACAAATTTATTTGTACCTGCAATCACCTCAGCTTCTTTGCTGTGCTTGTGGTAAACTGATTATTTCTTTCATCAGAATATTTTCTCTCACTAGCGTTGTTCACTTCTCTAACCAGGCCACTGCCACCCAATGTGATAGACAACTTACCTTAAAAAGGGCATGTTCAAGCCTGTTCAAAAGCTGAGTACAAAATTAGCAACAGATCTGTGCAATAGCAACCTCTTACATCACTGGAAAAGTAGATAGTAGATAAATTGTGCTTATTTGATGCAACCGTTGCATGATAGCTTTTGTCCAATTTTTAAGAGCTAGCAGGTTATTGGCCGTAACATCCTTTTGTGTTTTTGTCATATATTTTCCTCAGAACCCAATAATATCAGTGGACCAAACTAATGCTGCGAGCCTCGACTATATCACCTACGTCGGATCAGCTCTTTCTGTTATCTTCACAATCATCAGCTTGGTCATCTTTATATGTTTACAGTAAGCATTCGTTTGACTTAGACTGAATATTTCAATGAGCTTAGACCACATTAAAAAAAAAACATAAATAGTAAGTTATTAAAACATTTTATTATAAAGTATCAGTTCCTTAGTTTTGTTATGGTTGACAAAAGTGAAGTCATTAGTCTTTTACATTTTTTCAAGGTTTTGAAGAGCTAAGAGAGGAAGTGTGTGTGTGTGATATCAAATGAAATCAATAGCCCAGGTCCATGAAAGTACCAGTCCACTGGGTGGATGACATTGGATTTTCCCCACAGTGCAACGTCCACAAGTGTTTCCTTGCCAGCAACAGCGAATTTGATATTTTGGCTGCTTTGCATAGTTGGACTGAAGTCAAACCAGGAGGTAGAGGCACAAGGTCCAGTAGTCTTGTTAAAGCGTAACGCCTAACTCCATTTTCAGTCTATATTCCCATCATCTTCCATCATTCAGATTCTGACCAAATTCTCATCAATTGTTTCATTATAGCACTGCTTATATCTATAGATATCTATAGATACATAGAGTTATGTGCTACATAGATAATACAAAATAAGATTTTGATGTATACTGTTGGTCTTACAGACGGCGGCGTCCAGAGAAGGCCATCAGTGTGCATATGCAGCTAACAGGGGCGCTGCTCTGCCTGCATCTCAGCTTCCTGCTCTGTGGCCTGTTGCCGCGGTTGCAGGGTGAGGACGGGTGGGTGTGCCTGGTTCTGGGGCTCCTCCTACACTGGTCCCTATTGGCCACCTTCAGCTGGACAGCTCTGGAGGGCTTCCACCTCTACCTTCTCCTAGTCAGAGTCTTCAACATCTATGTCAGGAGATACCTGCTCAAACTCAGCTTACTGGGATGGGGTGAGTGGAGTCTGGGTTGGACAGTGGCTCTACGAAGTGGTTTGTGTTAAACTAATTGGGACAGGAAAAGCACATGGTTGATGTTAGTTGGTCTTCTTAATCCTGTCATCGCTGAAAATAAATGGATCAAAATAGCCTTACTGCAGTATTGTTTTGCACAAATCTGTCAGTGTCAGAGAAGTAACCTGTGTTTACCTGGAGCCTAATATTTCATTATAAAAAAATGTAATTTAATAAAAATGCCTCATGTGAACACCTCAAACGGAATAGACCAGCCCATTCCCAATTACATTTTGTTCGGTATAAAAAGTGTGGTGTAAACCTTTGATAATCCGTTCAATATTCGTGGATAACTGTCATGTAAAGACTTAAACGGACTATTTTAAAGAATATTCCATATTCACGTTTGTCCACTTAGAGTAAGTGACTTCAACAAGTTTTTGGGAAAGTCTAAAACATTCCTCTCAACATTTATTCTGATTACATGCTTTGCTTACACTTAATTTATCATGACAGTTCACATGGAATTTTTAGTTGGAGGGAATTCATTCGCAATGATAAAATATCCTGCGTCAGTGTTTCAGGCCATGTTAAAGTATATGTTGTAATTCTGCTCCTGTCTTTTGTTTGTGCAGGTATTCCTACTGTGATTGCAGTGGTTTGTGGGATTTCAGGTGTCTACGGCAAATACAGTCTGGCCTTTAGTGATGCCACCGACCGCACATCAGTAGCTGAAATGTAAGAGACAGTAGTTCATCATTGTGATTTTAAATTATATGCAGCTATCTTGGGTGTTAGAAACTCATAAAAAGATGAATTTATTGGCATGATCGTTTGAATTCGTAGCGAATACACTCACTGACTCCAGCTCTGCCTGCTCCTCATCCTCTGCCTACGATCAAGTTTGGAATTGTTCATAGTTTACTTGATCTGGCTCATTTAAGCCACTTGGTCTTGAGCCGATTTGCTATTTCTGTTTGATTGGTAAGTGCTCTCATTGATCTCACTGGTCTGTTGGGAGTTGTTCTACTGGGAGCAAGTGTCCCAGCATTTTGGCAACTGGATCAGCATCCAATGGCACACAGAGCTGAATAACACAATTCAAATGTTTCACTCGTGCAAAACATTGTTCATCATTGGTGGGAGAGGGAATCAATCTACAGAAATTCGATCAAAAAGAACATTTACAAAGAAAAAAGCATTAATTTTTGCAACAACCCCAACACAACTTACTTTCCCCGTCTTTTATCACCTGCAGGTGCTGGATCAGCAGCAATTTCCCAGACAGGCTATTGGTCAGCTACATCACTGTGGTGGCCTACCTGGGCCTAGTGTTCCTGATCAATTCCTCTATGCTGGGGCTGGTGGTGGTTAAGCTCTGGGGGATGAGGGAAACCACTGGGAGGGCCAGTGGGGGCAGAGAAGGCAGTGGTGGGTGGAAGACGATGCACAGAGAGAATAGAGCTATGTTATGGAAGAACTGTGCCACGTTGCTGGGCCTCAGCTGTGTGCTAGGGTTACCTTGGGGATTTGCCTTCACCACCTACTCCTCCATCTCCCTCCCTGGGCTCTACCTCTTCACCATACTCAACTCCCTGCAGGGTCAGTATGTGTATGGTCCTCTTATATGCAATGGATGAGTTTGTAAATGTCTGGCTAGAAGAGAGTGGGGGGACAGTATATTATAATTTTAATTCCCAACTTTTCGTTCTTCTCTCAGGTGTATTCATGTTCCTGTGGTCCCTGGCCTTGACCTGCAAGTCTCATTCAGGCAATAACTCCTCAGTCAAAGACCCGTCCACTCAGAAGATGATGGAGACCAGCTTCAATAATTGACATTCAAGGCTAAAGCAAATACAATGCCAAACTGTGACTAGCCTATATTAGGTCTTTCACGTATACTCAAATTCTAACGATAACTGGACTTTCTGATTGTCTTGCTGCTTTTGTAAATAAACATTGCTTTGAAAGCATATATATCATGGGCCCACCCCCTTCTCCGTTTTTTGCGACAATTGCCACCTTTACGGCAAGCAGACACAGGCAGACAAAGATGGTCTGTTTTAACAGAGGAATCACTCAATAGCAAACCTTGCCCACTTCCCGTTCTGCAAAAAATGGACATTGTGCTGCATACATGTCATAAAGGAATAACCAGATTAACTTGATAGTTAAAAGCAACGACTTGGAAGTCTTCACACGTTGCCGTGACTTTCATTTTCTGTAGACTTTGCTTGCTCCTGATCAGATTTTTCACACTTACAACACTGGTGGGTGGCACATCTCAGTTCATGTTTTACAGCAAACCAAACATTGCAATGTCAACCAAAAATCTAGCAAACACTGGAATTTTTTTAGGACTGTGGTCATCATGAGAAACACTAGAAGCCAGTGGCGGCTGGCCAATAGAGGGCGCTAGGGCGCCGCCCCACCACTCCCCACATCCTAGACTTCATTGAATAAGACTTTAAAAATTACTTTCTTTTTTTTTTTTTTTTAATGAGCGAGGTAAATATTATATAGTTAGTGAGTAGAATGTATAATCTGCAATAAAATGTAGATTTAAATTGTTCTACGTTGTCTAAAGTTACTGCTAGGTCACGTATTTCCGGCCTGGGGCGCAAAAATCTTTGCCCATTGACTGTCGTTATAAATTGTACATGCGCAGTTCACTCCTCTCAATACAAGAGATAGGAGCTACGACGAACTGCGCATGTACAAACATGGTACAACTGACATAAAATGCGCCAGAATGAGACAATATACTCGGTCGTTTTCAAGGAGCTGGTTTAGTAGGAAGGCTTGGCTAACTGTATGTAGTGACACCAATGCTTTATTTTGCTTTCCCTGCATCCTTTTTCAAACGACAGGTCTCAGACCCAGCATGGATTCAGACAGGTTTGAATGATTTAAACCACATATCAGAAACATCAAAAGCAAATGTTTGGGAAAGTAAACATAGCTGCTCAGCTTGATGAAGGCTACAGGATAGGGATCTGTAAGCATAATGAAGAGGTTGACAAAAACAGGCACATCCTGTCTAAAATAATAAACTGTGTCAAGTTCTGTGGTGCCATAGAGTCATTGAGAAATGTGCATCTCTCAAGGAGAGAAGGGCAAAATTTATGTACAAAAAGTTTAAGCCACAAGGCAAAGTCATATGGCTTTGAGCCAGTTCACTCAGTGTTTTGATGGCACTGGGTATTTCAAATGTAATACCATATTAATTTATTTTTTTCTTAAATGTTATTTTCTATTAGGTCTTACTGTGTTCATAATTTTCTGCCATTGTCTCAGGGTTCTGTGTTGTCAGATTTCTGTTGCACTTATCGAGGCACTTTTCACTTACTTTAGTCTTTCACCATTACATATTGTAGTATAAAAGATAATTATTATAAAGAATTTGCACTAATTGAAGTACCTTAACTTACCTTAAGCACGTTTCATTACAACAAATGTTCATTCAGCTCAGCAAATACAAATAAAGGCCTTTTCATTTATTTAAATACAATACAATACAATACATGTTTGTTTGATTTTTGGTATAGCCCCCCCTGGAGAAAAATGCACCAGCCGCCACTGCTAGAAGCATTGAATGCCAATAGTCTAGTTGCCAAAATGTTGACCCGGAAATGTTAACTACTCTAAACTTTTTTCACAGAAATGTGTTCTATATAGTTAGGAAAGCCAAATTAGCTTGGTTGCTACTTGTGAAATGTTGAGCATTTCTCAGAATTCAAGATGGCGGCCGCCGCTATCTTGGATGTTGGCCAATTTTCAACTTTTGATCTCGATGACCTAGAGGATCGTGTAATACCTCTTTTTAGAGTGCTGCATTTGGTGGCATCACCAGCATCGTCAACGGGAAGGCCTGGACCAATGCTCTACGGGCATACCGTCTCATCATCGCCGTGTTGCTGCAGAGTTTCTACTCGAATGGCGCCAAGACATACCAGGAGCTGAGCGACTACCTAGAGACAGCCAGAGAACATCCGACCGGGAGGCTATGGGTGGACTGCCTCGTCAAGCCTACACTGCTGGCGCTCATGTTCCTGCGCGGAGAGTGGAATGGTGACTTCCTCCTCCAGCAGCACTGTCTCAAGTCGATGCTGCCATATTTCTTCGCGGCAGGTCACCACAATTATGCCCGCTATCTGAGCTGGTATGTGCGACAGATGGAGCACCTTCCCCAGCGTGCCAAGGAGGACCTACTGGCAGGCGCGCACGTATGTCGGCACTCGGACGGCGGGACCGCAGTGCCAGCAGATCAGTTCGGCGAGCAGACATATATTAGACGAGGAAAGGGTGCTGGAGGTATGAAGGGCATTTCGACAAGCGCCGAGCAAGTGGCTGTGTGGGTCAACAGTTTTAGTGTGTGCGCCCACCTCGACATCGCCATAGGAAGAAATTTACAGTGAAGCTGGGGATGAGGAGAAGCCACATGGTGGAGCAGATGGGGAGGAGAAGAACAAGCACAAGGAGGAAGGAGAGGAAGAAGGAGACTGGATGAGGCCGATCGGAGGAAGATTGCAATGGAGCTGGAGAAGTACACTCACCCCCTCAACGAGCAGCATCCAGGTGTCTATAACATCTGCAACGGCCAAGTGGCACCCGACACAGTGAACGTTCAGGATGCACTGGCCTATCGGGAGTGAGCAGAGCAAGCAGTTCTCCGCTTCGCTAAGCAGGGACTTCCACAAAACCATAAAGAAGAAGGTGAAATTAATGGAGACACTCAAGAAGGCAGTTATTGTCAAGGGGAAGGCCATCTACGATGTCGAGACGCTGTTCAGTCGGCTGTTGGTCTTGGGGCAGCAGCGCAGCGTGGATGTAGCCGACATCTTCCAGTTCGAGTCCAGTCCCTACTGCCTTGATCGACGAGTACGGCTGCTTGAGGAAGGGCAACAAGGCCGTGCTCGTCAAGTGTCTTGGTGTCTCTGTCACGACTCCACCTGCTCCAGACGTGGTGCTGGTTGACGCCGGCCAGCTGCTGTACCACGTCGTCTGGCCAGTCGCTGGGACTGCAGGAGACCTGGCTGCAAGCTTCGGCGCTCGACTGGCCCACTATCCTCCTGGCTCCAAGAAAATCATCCTGTTCGATAGGTACGACCAAGAAGCTCCTAGCGCAAAGGACCACGAGCGGACGAGAAGAGGATTAGCCAAGGAAGTTCGGCTGACCCCAAACACCCCCCTTCCATGCCGAAATGTTATTCTTCACAATGCCACGAATAAGACTCTGCTCAACAACATCCTATGCGGCTACCCCCTTCCACACAACATTCAGCTCATCAACAAGCTGGACTGTGTCGTCACCCATGCTGAGGCAGACATCACCATCTGCAGCTACATGCTGAAGGCAGTGGCGGACGGCGCCCAGACCATCCGCATCCTCAGTGATGACACCGACATCTTCGTCCTCCTGGTGTACTGGACATCGAGGATGCGGGTCGTCGCCAAGATTCAAATGGAAAAGTGGAATGGTGATGTCCTGGACGTCAACGAAACTGTCAAGCAGTTAGGCCCCGGAAAGTGCAGCCAGCTTCTCGGTGTCCACGCGCTGTCGGGCTGCGATACGGTGTCGTACCCCTTTGGAAAAGGAAAGCAGTCTGCGCTCAAGCTCCTGGAGATAGACATACCAGGTCTCGATCAAGTGCTCGGACAGCCTGGGGCGACCCACACTCAGCTCAAGGTGACAGCAGACAGCTTCTTCTTACCCCTCTATGGACAGAAGAGCTGTATAACAATGAATGACGCACATGCTCGCTTCTACCGCAGCCGTAAGAAGCCTCCACCACTGAAGAAACTGCCGCCGACTGATGTCAATCTGCAGCTGCACGTGCTGCGAGCTCACCTTCAGATGCTACTGTGGAAGGCAGCGGACCAACGTGACCCACCTGAAGAAGCTCGAGATATTGCCAACTTCGGTTGGAGCATCGAAGGCTCCACTATCACACCGGCCGTCTCAACAGCACCAGTTGCTCCCCAAGCGCTCCTGGATGTAGTGAGCTGCAGCTGCAGCACAGAGGGCAAGGCATGCAGCGGTGCACGCTGCAGCTGCAACAGAGCAGGCCTTTCATGCACGGACTACTGCAAGTGTGAGGGAGGAGTTGCCTGTTGTAGTCCTTTCACCAGCAAGCAGATGGACATCGAAGACGATGAAGGGGAGTTTGGTGTAGATGATGATGATGATGAGGAGTTTGTGACCGCTGATGGCTGGTAATACTGTGCTCACTGTCATAATACTGTGCGTCAGAGGTCTCTGCTTCTGGCTTCATGTCTTATGAACAATGACAATACTGTAATGACCTGAGTGTTTGTTTCCGTGACTGTTTGGGTTGGTGAAGCAGTGGGAAGGGACGGACCCTGTTGGGTTTAGAAGGGACTGTTCATGTGTGTGTCTCTCTCTCCGTTGTTGTGCTGTTTGTTTGCACTGGTGAATAAACCGATAGATTCGAAGATTAGCTTTCACCTCTGGCTCATCTTTGACAACATTACAATACATTAAAGTTTCTTAGTTTGACCTTTGACCTTCATTTTGTCCTTGACTTTGACTCTGTATCAAAAAAATAACTCCAGAAATGGACTACCCACCCTTGAAAACCCCTAAAAAGAGGTATTACACAACCCTCTAGGTCATCGAGATCAAAAGTTGAAAATTGGCCAACATCCAAGAGAGCGGCCGCCATCTTGAATTCTGAGAAATGCTCAACATTTCAGAAGTAGCAACCAAGCTAATTTGTCTTTCCTAACTATATAGAACACATTTCCATGAAAAAAGTTTAGAGTAGTTGACATTTCCGGGTCTCATACGGGACGTATAGGGCCGGCAACTAGACTACAAGGCACAGGACAATACCGAAAGCCTCAGCTAACTGAGCCACCAGTGTTGCCAGATCATGACATTCATTCACTTGCATACTAGTGCATATATAGTGTATTTGCTAGAGTCATGGTTGAAAAAGTCACTAAAAAGTCACACAATCAGACAAAGTCTCCAAGTTGGCTACGGAGCCAACTGGACGCTCCTGATGTTAGTATTATTCCCCCCCGCCGGACCTCGCGATGACGTTTGTGGTATCCGGAAATAAAGCCAGAGTGAGAGCTCTTGCGTCTGCTCCTCTCTGCAGACAAACTAGACAGACACACAGGCGGACAACATGGACCCAAACACGACGATTCTGCGAGTCAAAAGAAAACGGGGGACCGATCCCGCCGATGCTTTGTTGCTGGCGTGTAAACGTATACGGCCAGAGACATCTCAGAGCACGGGGGAAACGGTACCGGAGCCCAATGAAGCCGAGGTGGAGAACTCCGTCTTCAAACTCGTTGCGACCGTAGCGACACAGGTAAGCGGGCCGCTGGCAGACCGCGGGGTAAGCTAGCCTAGTGTTTGGCTAACGTCAACGCAACTGGCAGTGAAGCAGAGGGAAACGTACCAGGTTTTAGCAGTAGACACAGCTAGTTCGTTACAACGTTACATACGTCAACTGAGTGGTCGACTGGAAGCTAACTAACGCTAGTTAACATAGTTAGTTAACGTTGGAACACAACGTGTCTAACCGTTAGTAATTGTGACATTAGTGGTGAACAGTCAACGTCAGGTAAATCAACGTTAGCTAACGTTAGCCTCAGATTGGCCCTACATTACATTAGCCTTAGCTACCGTTAGCTCACTTGTGTTGTTGAACGCAGCAGGGTGGCTATAAGGTGTCGGCAGGTCTTGGAAAACCCATAACGTTATTTCATCCGAACTCAATGTCTTGAATAAGGTAAAATAAAACATGTTAAGCCATGATGTCTCTTTTCTATGGAGTGTAAAATGTTGTGGTTGTGAAATCAGCTCAGTCACGCAGACTCTGCTAAACTACACTCTGGGTCGACACTTGTTTACATTTTCACGATTATTTAATTTGTGAAATTGCTGTTATGTCATCATGAATTGCATCAAAATGTCAAAGTCTTACATCTGCTGAATCTTGGAGACACAGTGGGCTAAGGCTTCCATGGTTACTGTGTGTTTTCATTCTGTGGCAGTCTACTAAGCTAAGCTACACAGCTGCCTTGTGATTTGGGAAAAAGCGAATGGCGCCCCCCCCCTCCAAAATAACGGCCGTTGACGTGCCCTTGAGCAAGGCACGCGAGCCCCAACGCTCCAGTTGAGGTGCTCGGTGGTCAACAGTAGAAAACTACACTTACTCGTCGTTAAAGTGTGTTGATAGCAGTAGGAGTGTGATGCAAGGGTCTTTTGGAAAAACAGTATCTATGCTCGACGTGTGGGTGTTTTTTTGTTTTTTTTTTAAAGGAGAATTGATTGACCTATAAACCTTCTTAATAAGTCACCAGTGATTAGCACATCACCATTTCAACTGCCCCATCCAGAAAAGACAAAGTTTGGATAGCTGGATCAGCAAAGCAGTCAAAATGTTTGTAGAGGCATGTTGTCCATCTGGCATTGCCAGTTCAGAAATGTTAAGAATTCCACAGCCTATGAGCATGGTGTGGAACCTAGTCCAATATATTGTGGCAATAGGTGAGTAAGCACCTCAGTTGTGAAGTAGATGTGTTTGGATAAAACCGACGATTTATTTATACATGGATAGGCCAGCCATGTCATGCAGCCACGCGTCTGGTTCCCTGGAAGTTGCCATTGGGATAAGCATACAACACGCCTCCGACCAATCATCTTTGTGTCTCATGATTCCAGTCGGCATTTTCCTCCACTTCCACAGTTTGTTGTGCATGGTGTTGCTCCCACTTGATCGTCCAGCAATTTAGCTACAAGTAATGTTAGTAACAAAAACGCACTGATGGAATATTAGCCAGATATAAGCCAGGTCTTCTACACCCACCACAGAAGGAACCAAAAAAAAAACTGCTGTCTAGCAGGGATGTTGTCTGTTTGCCCATTGTAAATTGGTAAACAGATCAGTGATCAGCTGATCACACTGTTTGAATTGGCCCCAGAAAACCTGATTGGTGCATCCCTAGTCCAGGCTATTTTTGTCACTTGCCAGGCTGGGGGATGCGCACCTCTGACACATCTGTTTGATGACAACATGTTTGAGATTAGCTCACTAGCTACCTAACATTACACAATGGAGAGTGACAGTCTTTTGAAATTTCTGCCCACTCCACTCATACTACCCAAAATCTTCAGTATTTCGTCACCAATCTGGGTGGAGCCGGCGGTGCAGCAGAGCTGAAATTTTCAATCGAAAGAGAGAATATTTTTAAAGCATATTTTTACAAATGTATTTTTTGGCCCTGAAAGCAGCCTGCTGAAATTATATTTTGAATTTACGTTCTTGATAGTTTTCACCATTTAGAAGTCATGCAAATATGTTTACAGCTCAAAAAACTTGCTTTGATGTTTAATGTCTCTTTAAAAATATGAATCGTTGTCTATCCAATTTGCTAATTAAGATCCCGTTAGAGTCTTGACTTTTTCTCTGCCCTCTCATCTCCAGGATGCTCCGGTTCAGACACAGGTTCGCGAGGCTCTGGCCCGGCCCCGTGTGGCCCATGCATTGCGCCCCTCTGCTGCCAGTTCACACCGGATCGTCGGGGACCTACGGAGTGCCAAGTGGAGCACTCGGCGAGAGGAACGCTACCGAATACTCTCCAGCCACCGTGCAGGGCTGTTGAGCCCGACCGAGCAACAAAGCCCTCAGACAGACACCGCCGATGGGGTAGAGGAGGCACGACGAGCTGGGAAAGAGCAGGAGAAATGTTTCAGTCTGGGGGAGGTGCAGGTGGTTGATCTCCTACATGAGGATGTTGGGGACCAGGAAAAAGCTCCTGACAAGGTGAGTTGGAGCTAGATTGGTATTACTCATGGCGGCCCTGTAATTGTAATACCAGTGGCATCCATAATTTGAATCCAGTATAAATAGCCATGTCCGCAGTTTTCCGTTGTCCATAAAGTTAGCTCTCCGGAGCAGATTAGCTATTACTCAGGTCGTCTGATAATTGACATAACGTAATGTGGTTAGAGTTTGGTGGCTGGCAGATTGCCATATGGAGCCTGATGGCTCAAATAACGAAAGCTGTAGTGCAGGAGATTTTTGACCTCAGCGCAAATGCATCAACCAACATTGATGAACATGATTCATACAAAGGAGGAATAAAACAAATTAAATCCCTTCGGAGATGGCAATGTGGCAACTTGATGTGATTTATCTGTAGTATGGCAGCATTTAGTAAGTAAGTAGCTAGCTGAAATCTGAATCAATGAAGCATAGATTCCTGCAAATGAAAAGGCTTGTTGGTTCCTTCATCCAGTCTAAATGGTCCCCTGGAATAACAATGAATAAAATGACATTGCAGGACCTCACCTGGTATTACCTAGTATCGTTGTCCAGTGCTGCCTTATATTCCTTATACACCGTGTAGTGCTGGCCTGGTTGGTGACTCATCAATCCACCATAGTATTCACATCTTTTGCTTGTGGGTCACAAGAAATGCTCCATTGTATGAGGCACCCACGACGCCTGTCCAGTAGACCTACAGAACCTGTTACGCCAATAGTCTTGTGACCTCTACTGATAATTTTGGGAAAATTCATGTTTGTGGGTGTGATTTCTGCATCCTGATTCAGTGACTTGTTGATTTTTCCACAAATGAACCATAACTCAACAAGAGAGCCTGTTCTCTGGTAAATTACACAGTCAAAGAAACGTGGAATCCTGGAGGGACTACTCAAAGATGTATTTGTTAATGCTTATTTTTGGGAAATCGGAGCACACTTTCTCTAGACTCAAATTGTAGGCACACAGCAACCAGTCAAAATGATGCAGTCAAGTGCTGCAAAGAGAGAAACTTGTTATACAAGCCCAGATATTTTTGCGTGAACACATTGCTTACACAGATGCCTCCAGTAGTGCAACAGCGATGAACTTATTCACTCTCTCCTTTGGTTTTCCGCAGACGTTGTCCGCAGACCCAGAAGTGATCCTGTGTAACAACATGAAGATGCTCCGGGAACATCTGAGCGTGTCTGGGGAGGGACCGGGGACAGAGCACCGTGAGCAGGAAGACGACTTCGTCTACGACCTTTACTACCAGGAAACAGTCGCACCCGGCTGGATCCAGGACATCCTGTCTGTCAGAGCCTACGCCGATGAGGGAGAACTGGTGTGTGTGTGTGTGTGTGTGTGTGTGTGGGTGGGGGTGGGTGTGTGTGTGTGTGTGTGTGGGGTGTGTGTGGGTGTGTGTGTGTGTGTGTGGGGTGGGGGGGTGGACGAATGAGTGAATTTATTGCAAATCAGTATGAATTACTGAATAAATGGGTGAAGTGGTGAAGGGACATGGAAATAAGATGAGGGAAAGACACGTTCCGAAATTAATTATTTGCTAAGCACCTAATGCTCCCCATACTGGCCGGTAGGGATGTAACAATACATTTAGCTGACGAAACAAAAGGTGCAAACCATGAACCCCAAATAAGCCTGTGTGCGCAACCAAGTGGTGCAAACTAGAAAAGTAGTGCGAAGTGAAAGGTTTTTTTTGGGGGTTTTTTTTTGGTTTTTTTTAAGACCAGAAGCCATGTTTAAGACTCAAACACAGCATTAAACCAGATACCGGCGACTGGAGTTTGTCATCACCCTAATGTTAGTTGAAACTTAATGTTGTTCCCATGTGGCGACACATAGCAGGTGTGATGACAGGCAGGTGAGGCAAAAAGTAAATTTTGTACACTGGAAAGAGTCAAGTTGGTGATGGCCCAGACGCGTAATTAACTGGCGTAGCTGTAGACTTCCTCTTTGTACGCTCAGCTGAAATATCATTTGCTCTAATAGATGCTGCTCATGTACCACAGCAACAGAAATGACAGGCTTTCAGCTGAATGAGTGTTTGTTGTTTATCCCAGGTCCCAGACCGCGTGGTTCACGAAGAGGAGGTATACGAAGATGAGGATGATGAGAACGAAGAAAGCAACTGGAGAAATGACTACCCTGATGAGGGGAGTGACGAGGATTGTGAAAGGGAGGAGCGCTATGGTGGTACGTCCCCTTTTGCTGTTGTAGAGTGCGATATTATTGAGGTGTTATTAGTTTGCCAGTTTGATTCCCTGAACTAGCTGGAAAAATCAGGGTGGAGAAGTGAACAAGAAGCACTTTACCAAACTTTAACAACTGAGCAAGGCACAGCTGGTCCACTGGAGCTGCTCAGTGGTCAACAGCAAGAGACTTCAGTAGCTCTGGACAGCTCCCACAATAAAATGTCTACTTTCCAAATTGGTTTGCACTGTTTTCTACTGCCCACTACATTGAAGTCAAAGTAATAACAGGTGGACCTGAAGTGCTGTTTTGTAGAATAGATGTATGCCTAAATTACCTGTAGACCCTAGAAATTTGGAAAATGTATATGAGGGAGTTATATGATGTTATATGAGGGAGGCAATATTAAACTGCCAAAATTCAGCGTGGAGTTTAATGTGACGTGAAGAGAATATGAGGAGTGTATAAGAGGAATAAGAGTATGTGGATCAGTAGAGTCCTATGTTTATCATTTGAAGTTTGAAGTTCAAAAACCGGAATTTAGACATAAATGCGGAAAACCACAGAATTTTTAGTTTTTGGCAAAATTGTTGTGATAATATTAAAACATTAATTTTGAGAAATCTCATGAAAGGATAATACATATTTCAAAAACATGGCAATAAAGCATATGTGTGCATGTGCTCATCTGTACATCAGAAAATCCATGTTTGTCCGGTTTGCGATGAAGCCAAATGTCAGCACAACAATCATCGACCATGTAGGCCTAAAAAACAAATTCAAACCATATAATCGGCAAGTATGTGCAGGTAGGCATGTTACAACATGCGTTCAGCGGGTGCTGCACTCAACTATAGCCGGCATACTACATTTTTCCATAAATGCAAATCCACACACGTTGGAATTCTGTAAGTGTTTTGGTTTTGGCACAAACATTAAACAGCATCAGATAATGGTTAAAATGATAAACATTGAAAGATAAGTGTTATATCCCTATTATACAGAGATATATTTTTTTAACTGGGATTACAGACATTAAGTGTGAAAACACTGTCTGTAAAAAATAAAATGTCTACAGTGCTTTTATCTTGTGTTCTTAACTGTTTTTATCTTGTGTTCACAACTCTTACAACACCATGTCAATACACAAGTCCTTTGGAGTTTTTGTTTGTGGCTGACAGTTGTTTGCTTTGCTGTGAATCAAACTCAGATGTATCTCTGTATTTGAAAAGGCTGAGAATGATTATCACAAGCAACCACCCTGCAGGAAACATGGTGTGTGACGGTTTCAAACCATTTCATCTGGAATGTCATATGGCTTGAATACTTCCAAGTTGTTGCTTTGAGCCATCACGTCATCAATTAAGTGGGAGTTGTTAGTCATTGGCTCTTCACATCTGGCCTTGTGTGCAGGTTACTGGGAAGAGGAGCACTCCTACAGCCAGAGGAGCTGGGAGCGCTACCAGAGGGAGGTGCTGCACGAGCTGGGTCGCCACGGTAAAGAAGAAGACGACGACGATGATGACGGCAACCAATATGATTCTGACTGATCCCTCCCTACGCCCACTTTCATTAGTGGATGCTCCCAGTGTCCTCTCCACAAATAACACCATACTCCATAGACCTCTGTGTAGGTGACAGCTGCGGGACAAACAAATGCTAGAATGGCACCTAGTAGAAGAACTCGTACTCTCTTGATCTGAGAAAACTCAACTTCAGGAAATTCCAGCTTACAGTGTAGCACTAAAGTGTATTAAGATGTTTTATTTGAAGTATTAAAGGATGATGAAGACCAGTGTCAATGTGGGCATCATGAGGTTAAAACGCTTCCTAGTTTCAAATAAAGCACATTTACTGGGGAGCATCCTATTCCTCAATAAAAGCCCATTAAAAGCCCCACTCTGTCACAGCATAACTTCATTTGTATATGTCCTCTAAACCGGAAACCCTGTAGGTCACCAATAGTTAACCAATAGCAAAAACGTATATCAGTAGATTTCATGCTAGACTGTCAGCTTTTGTCAATCTGGTAATTCATTTGCCTCATTCCATTTTATCCAACGATGAAAACCTCTGTTCTACATAGATGTTAAAGGAGTAGAGGTGTTATTTCTAGAAGGATCCAGAGTGTCTTTATTTTTTAACTGGTGGAGTGAATTTTTGTCTGGGTGTTTGTGGAAGTGTGTTAGAAATGTTGCACATTAGCGTGGTATGCCTTGTATGCTTTGTGCAGTTAACACTTATGTTACGTTACTGAGATGTCTTGGGCCGCGTGTGTTTGCAATTTAGGGTGTTTGCATTTTGTGCATGGTAGTGTGTACATGTAAGCGTGTGGTAGATTGTGCATAATATGAAAGCGCGGTGCATTTTTGTTTTTGTTGTGAGTGTGCGTGTTTGGTTCAGCATTCCCCTTTCACATTCTGATTGTTCTCTTGGATGCTTGTTGAATTAAAAAACCTTTTTTGTAAATATGTAGATGTGTATAAAAGAAAGCTTTCAAAATAAATGTACAAGATCTCAAACTCATCATTAATGCATAAAAACACACCACAAAACCGGTTCATAGTTCAAGATGATAATCATTTTATTGATAAACCATATAATAAATTAGATAAAACTACTCAACAAGTCAGCTTGGGGGTTGAATGTTTGATCCCAGGGATTGAAGATGACATGGAAATAAGTCCAGTGACAAAAAACTAAAAGGTTTAAAGGGTTGAGCAGAGTATAAATGTTTTTCTCTTAGCTGCTGTTAAAAAAAAAATTGTGATGGAGAAAGGCTACTGAGACAACCGTGCTCTTTGGAGAAATACTGTATGGCTGTGGTAACAAAGCCACCTGATAAGGAATATTGCCATATGGTTTGTGTGATAGGTCAGACATTGTGAAAGCTTTGGATCTGAGAGGTCCAGCCCCCTAGTGTAGAGCAAAGCATAAACTAGGTGAATCAAACCTGAACCCATAGTATTTTTTGCCAGACAGGTTTAATCAAGACATAAAACACTATTCAGAGCAAATACTACATTGACCCAAGTCTAAAGCTATTTTGAATAGTTGAACAGACTGTAAATAATTAGAGAAAATTGCATAAGATTCAATGCTACATCGTTTCAAACCTGACATCTGAACAGCAGATATAACAGTCCCAGCAAAATATTTTCTGCACTCCGAGACACTAGTGGAGTTAGCAGATTCAAAACACACTCAACCCATGTGCTTCAAATGAATGTCGCTGAATATACCAGAATATATCGTTTATAACCTCAAGCAACGAGTGAAACACGAACAACATGCAATCAACACACAAAACCCTTTCAGAAGATGACTCAAACAGACCAAGGCAACAACACTACAATGATGACTCAACATCCGAACATATCGCACCTGACAGCAGATATTTTGTTCCCTTTTTTCCATTCAAGGAACTTAATATATCATTTACAATACTTTGACCCTCAATAGGCAAGATTAGGCATCTCTTGTTCAGGCATACACACCATCACCTTCCAGGTAAGACGGGGCAAAAGCATTACAACTAAGATCTGTATGCTTCATTACATCCCCGTGGCAGCTACTGCTGGGATGAGAATCGACATATTTCATCTCACAGAAAGGCATGTTTAAATAAAGACACTATAAAGAAACTATAAAGACAAATTACTCATGCTGGTGGTTATCAGAGTGGGTTGGAGATTTGTGTTGAAATTACCCACGATATACAATATTGTTGCTGTGAAAAAGGAGAAACCCACCAAAATGGTCTTTTACATTATTCCAAAACGCAGACATTTTCTTAAAATTTCCAATAACTTTTTGTCTGTGATTTAAAAAAAAATGATTTTAGGAGTTCTTATCTTTACTTTATTGTTATTCTTGGCACAATTGAATTGCACTGCCTGAAATGATCGTAAGAAAAGATTGCGAATGTTTTGTTTTTATATCTATCAAGTATCCAAAATTATAAAAAATAATGCAGCTACAGAAACATGATAATAAAACGTACTTTCCACCAACTCAAACAAGGTAAATTGATGGCATTGGATTTAATTTTCCTTGATTTTAACAACGTATGCCTCAAACTCTTACATTAACAGAAAATGTCTGCTTTTCCAGAATAACAACAAAAAAGAATCCTCTTGAAATCCAATGCAAGTGTGTATCAGTAATGTACATGTAAATGTATGTCTGTGTGTGCACTTATACAGGTAAAATCCTCAATATTGTATCCGCATGGTGTACAGTACAATAAAAGTGACATATATTCCTCTTTTCCCCACATAAATAGGTGGAAATCCCTTATCTGGTCCGAGTGACTGTTTACAGTTGCAGGGGCTGCTGGGTAATGTAGTTTTAAAGTGTCTGAGATGCGCATCACTAGTCGCTTTTGTCCATCTCTGTCAGCACACAGAAGCAGGTATACTGGGTGAAATTAGTGAGGCAACCTGGAATAAGAGACAGAGAAGAGAGGCCAGTTGCATGAGTATGACACATCATTTTGGCTTTTGAGTCTATTTTGACAAGGGGGGGAGAAGCAACAGGTACCAAGGGAACAAAATAAGGTTAGTTGTTATAAAATCTGTGATGAAAGAAGCACTTCTGTGCAGCAGTATTATGGTAACACTTGTCACTTGAATGCAATTTGTAACATCTGATCACACAGCAGGACAAAAACATCTAATGACCGAAAATCTTTGTCAGGCCAAGTTTTATATAAATATAAAAATAATAGCTTGTCATTTGTAAAACAATAAGAAATAAGATCCATTACCAGTGTTTTCCACAAGTAGTCAGCCAAAGAGGTAAAGTCAGGGGTCATGCTCCCCCAGAAAAGCTTTTGTTGAACAAGCTTCATTTTGGTGTCTTTTGCACCCCTCTTTATTATTGAGTATTTGAATGTTTACTTTCTAGCTTAATTATGACCATTCAGCATTGGTATGTAAGAAGTGACTACAATAAGTATTAGGTAGATGAATAGACAGTAAACTACAGTAGGCAGAAGAAGCCCTCTCTCTCAGGGAGACTGGAGTTACAAATGTTAAAATGTTGTCATGTTGTTTTACTCTGTAATCAGCTGTCTAGCCAGCGGCTGCTTGTGGAAAACACTGCATTACCTTCAGTGTTGGGTTTTTTGGATTTGAAGTGATTTGTAGATCAGTCAGGTGATCCAGGCGCCTTCACTTGCCAAATCTCAAACGCACACCAAATGTCAGTATATGATAATACCACCCCTCCCTTCTTTGTGAATCTACACTGATCTCATGCAGGGTGCTGCTCTGGAATCCAAAGAGTGGGAAGCCTGAAAATTGCCTTTTCAGCTTTTTCAAACAATTTCCAGGCCAATTGTGAGCATCCAATCTCAGTGATGCAATCTCAGTGGTGCAATCTCATGAAATCCCATTTTTAGAATCAGACCTGAAAATTGCATCTGTATGACAAGTGCAACCGTCACCTTAAAGTGCAGGATGTATGGTAAACTCACGCAGTAGCTTGGTTACGATAGGCGGCCGCTTGGACTCGGGCAGATGGACACCAAGTAAGTAGACGGGCACTCCTGACAGGGCGATGCCAATGCCAATCAGAGAATTTATGGTGTCGCTGTAGAGCGGCACGGCCACCAGGAAAATAGTGCACATACAAAACACCACCGGGTAAAACAAGGTTAGCTGCAGAGAGGAAAATAAGGAGGGAGAAAAGGAATTAGACAACAAAAACAAATTATGTTTTCTATTGGTTTATATTTGCAGTAGTTTAAAACTTATTTTATGGACTTGCTTTCATGTGATGTCCTTTATTTTTCAATATAATGTTTTTACCCTCTAATTCTTTTATCTTGTAGCGCCCTCTTGTTTTTACTTTTTTTATTTGCTTCAGTGGCTTTTATTTGATTGTTAAAGCAGTTTGTAAGTTTTGATTTAAAAAGTGCTATACAAATAAAGTTTATTATTATTTGAAGGTGTTGTCATCAAACAATAGCCTTCCATATGCCACCATTACATGACATTAAACATCTCACTTTTAACAAGAATTATATAAGATGTATCTTTTCAATAGGGAGCAAGGGGGTTTATGGGAAATGTGGTCTTATTTTTGACAAACACTAGCATTAACAATACCTCTGGCATCTCATTTGTTTACGGTAAAATAATTTGACAATGATATACTAATGTTAAAAATGCTACACGTAGCACCTTTAAATTCCTCGCCTGCACAGAATTACATATGTTTAGCTGGTCATACCTTGAGTGGTCTGGGTCGGTCAGGCTCCTTCCAGCGGAGGTAGATCTGGCCAGCGATGGACAGACCCATGAAAAACCAGTAGCTGAAGCTGTAGTAGTTGATGAGCTGGAAGACATCCTCCACTGTCAGGTAGATCAACGCCATAATACACTGAAGAGTAGATGGATGAAAGGAGTGTGAGAGAGAACCGTGAGAAAAAGCAGTTAGATGTCAGACAACTACACAACTGTCCATTATCACCACCTAGAAAATAACCATCATCGTCTAGCTAGGTTGGGTAAATGGTTAAAACAAAGGAGTATCATATCTGCAGGTGAAGAGTAAGTCATTTTACTTGTGCATTAATTCTACCAAACTGCAGGTGGAGTGCTTATACTTCCTATTTTGAGTATTACCATTTTGAGGAACATCATACTTTCAAATCAAATCTTCACATTTATGACAGAACCTGCATCTACTAGTTACTAGC
The DNA here is from genome assembly GCA_034670405.1 of Hoplostethus atlanticus. NCBI lineage: Eukaryota > Metazoa > Chordata > Actinopteri > Trachichthyiformes > Trachichthyidae > Hoplostethus > Hoplostethus atlanticus. The sequence goes on along the minus strand of JAXDDX010000010.1, from coordinate 7,658,618 downwards.
TTGGAAAATTTTACCATAGTTTATCATGAGATCATTCAAACTTCGAACCTCAAACCAGCTAACTTAAATGGCAGGTAATGGCAGGTAAATACTTAAATACTTCAATTCTATGATTTATTGGGATAAAAAAAAAAAAAAAGGTTTTCATTTTTACTGGAGTGAATTATATCAGGTTATAGTGGTAGTAGCCTAGAGGTTAGAGAAGCAAGCTTGCGACCAGAAGGTTGCCTGTTCACATCCCGGGACCAGGGGGAAAAGTGAACGAGTGCCACTCGCCATTCCTTCAACAGCTATTGTCGAGGTGCCCTTGAGCAAGGTACTTAACCCTCAACTGATTTTTCCTGGATGAATAAAGGTTAGAAACCTACTTTCCTACAACTGAAGGATTTGTGTACCTCCTCCACTACTGTTGACACGTTGCTGAACCTATTCTTACATTGAAGAGCAGAGCAGGGATCGGAGTGAATCTCTCTATGTGGATCATGGACAGAGCATCTGGAAGGTGACCCTCACGAGAGCCCACAAAGAACAACCTGGAGAGACCAAACACGCATTAACGGGATGCCTTGACATTATACACGTATGTTAGGTTGTTAGTTCACTTGTCGCAATGTGGAAGTGGAAGTTTCGGTATTGGTGCATTTAACTAGAAAACCAGATATTCTAAATTTGAGAAATAGATGCAGAACCCTATAGAGGAATCTGCTCAGAACCCTAGAGCGGATTCCTCTATAGTTCGCCACCAATCACACCAACAATATGAGTTTGAAAACACCCTTAACCACTCTAAACCGAGGCACAGATGGTGTTGTGTTTGTTTGTGTTGTACCTCGATGCAGCTATGATGGAGGCGTTGAGGCCTCCATAGCAGGACATAGCCACTGCGATGGGGATGGTCCAACTCATCACCCCTAGAGTGTGATCTGCAAATGTCTGAAACACACACAGAAATGTCAGCACTTACACACACAAACACACACACTTGTTTTTCATCTGTATGTCCTTTGTTGTTCTCTAAAAAGCATACCTGTGACAGACCTATTTCGCTAAAAGCACTCATATCAAGTTTGACTTCACTTCACCTACACACACAAAACGTATACTAACCACTGCCACAGCATCACTGGCCAGTATAGCGCTAATGTCCAGCACAGCGTAATAGGCCACATTGGTCAGGATGTAGATGATGGTGACTATGGGCATGGAGATGGCAATGGCCAGGGGCAAGTTCCTGTGACAGAGATACATACAGTAGATCATTGCCAAGCTGACCCAGGATTCAATTCCCTACATTGTTTCCCACCCATCCTTCAATTTGAGAAAGAAAGAAAAAAGAAAATGCATTGTGTGGTATCAGAAGTTACCTTTCGGGGTTTTTGATCTCCTCTGTGACAAAGTTGAGGGTGTCCCAGCCAGAGTAGGAGAAGAGGGCAGAGTAGAGTGCCAGTGCGATGTTGCCCGGATCTGTGGACGATCCCTTGAAGGACGACTCAAAGTTGCCCGTGTAACCTGGGACAGAGATTCGGCGGGTTAACTGTGTGAGCTAAACAAAGCAGCGATGAAATACAGCATGAAGGCAGGATGTGAGAAGGTGATTACAGTAGTAGCACCACTCACCCTGGCATAGCTTAACAATGCCAGTGATGATGATAATGATGAGGGCTGCCACCTTGGCGTAAGTGAAAGTGTCCTGCACCCGGGTGCCCCACTTCACGTAGGCAGCGTTGATGAACGTCAGTAAGCCTGGGAGGAAAGGCAATGAGGAGAAAAGGATATAAAGGAGGGAAGCAGGGGAGAGGAGGAGGTAAGTGGAGAAGGAGAGACAGAATAAATTCAAGTAATGGCTGTAGAATGAAGTTAGACAATGCTTGGTTTGAGGCTGGGTACAATTTGTTGGTAGAGGTAATGCTGAGAGAAGCAGCCTAGGCAGTATTTGGACACAAATTTCAGAGGAGTCATATTCAATTAGATGAGCCTTATCTCAAGCAGTCCATTTGAGTATCGGATCTGTTCACCTGCTGAAAGCAAGTGGGTCGCTATCTTGCTACTGTAATCAGATAGCCTACACTCAAGCGAACAAACCACCAATTCATCAGTAGCATCAATGCTGATAGATATCACATCATCGCGCCTTATAACCTAAGGACGCTATAACAGCAGATCATGTGAGAGTGTAGAAAACATCAGCTGCCTTTTCCACCATTTACTCTGACAAACGGGTTTTGTTCAGAGTCAGATGTTGGCCTTAATTTAACTGTGCTCTCCAGTTACTGAAACCGCTGCTGGGGGTGTTGCTCATTTAATACCTCTCAGAGAGTTAAAGTCTGAAACCTGTTATGACAAGTCATTCATTGTCACAGTGGTTCCGCTGTTCAGTCAGTACAAGTGAAGTAGAAATGCACCTAGTGAACATGTTGTTGAGGCAGTGGGCCAACAGAATTAACAGAACGGCTAACAAATGGGTGTGGAGGAACACACTCACTGAGACAAATAGTTTCTCAGTAGTTTCTTTTTGTCATTTACTTTACCATGTGAGCCCAGACCACAGAGTAAGTCCACAGAGTGAAAGATTGAGTAATAAAGAGTAGTAAGTGGCTATTAATAATGACTATTAGCAGTGTGTGTCAGCTTTAAAACAGGTCTGACAACACTTCAAAATATAATGAGGCAACAAACACAGATATAAAGAGGCCAAATAGCATGAGTAACACAATCTACAAAATGATTGAATGTGGGAAGGGGAACAATCTTGAAAATCATAACAACACATGCTAAGTGCATCAACAAAGAAGAATCATGGTCACAAGCTGAAACTGAAACTGAAACCGACGAGACGGCCTACAGAGAGGAGGTCAGAGCCCTGTCATCCTGGTGCCAGGACAACAACCTCCATCTCAACGTCGACAAAACAAAGGAGCTGATCGTGGACTATAGAAGGGGCCAGAGCACGGGACACGCCCCCATCGACATCAACGGGGCGGCGGTGGAGAGAGTCAGCAGCTTCAGGTTCCTCGGTGTCCACATCAACGAGGACCTCACCTGGAACCACCACGCCGACATCATCATCAAGACAGCAAGACAGCGACTCTTCTTCCTACGCAGGCTGAGGAAGATCAACATGGACTCCAGGATACTCTGCAACTTTTACAGGTGCACCATCGAGAGTATCCTGACTGGCTGCATCTCGGCCTGGTATGGCAGCTGCACCGCCCTCAAACAGAAGGCGCTGCAGAGGGTGGTGAACGCTGCACGACGCATCACCAGGTCGGAGCTGCCCTCCATGGAGGTCCTCTATCACCAGCGTAGCAGGAAGAAGGCCAGCAAGATCCTTAAGGATCCTTTCCACCCCAGCCACAAGCTGTTCTGCCTGCTGCCCTCAGGCAGACGGTTCCGTAGCATCCGGACTCGCACCACCAGATTCAAAGACAGTTTTTTCCCACAGGCCATCAGGCTCCTGAACAAACACACCTGAGCCCCCCCCCCGCCTAACCCACCCTGAGCCCCCCCCCCCCCCGCACAACAGGCCACTTTACTTCTAGGACACTTTACACTCTGCTACACTTTATAATTTATAACTTTTGTACTTTTGTAACTTTGTACTCATATAACTTTGTACTTTTATATTTGTTCTTAGCACTAGCGTAGGGTGCCAGAGAGGCATAAGAATTTCATTGCCAACTTTTGCTTTTTTGTGAATGTTTGTGCATATGATAATAAAAACCTTGAACCTTGAACCTTGAAATGCAGGCAGACTCAATAATTACAACACCACTGAATTAACTTCTCACCTCCCTGACACTGTCTCAACAACACCTTCGCAAAGCTGGTATTTATGGCGGGGATCCCATTTGGAAACTGATCCCAATTCACAAAGACAACTACCCTGTTGTAAAGAGTACAAAACATGGACCCTTGAACCATTTTGAAAAACAATTGGAAAAAGTCAAAGGATGGCTTCACCCCACAGTGTCTCTTCCCCAATATTCACCATGGTGGTGGATCTGAAATGGTCTGGGCAACCATTTTCTGGGAGTCACTAGGTCTGATGATTGCATGGTTGTATAATAGCCAAGGAATAAGTGGCCATTTCACGGGACCAGGAGCACCCTAGGGTACAACCATTATTTCCTCATTATGTTTCCATATGCAGACTGCTAAACCAATTTAAGAGTGCTTTCATGAACACCAGTGTGAGTCCATGGCCACAGTCAGCATCCAGTCCACAGAACTGGAGGCTTTCCTTCTTGAAGAAAGGTCCAATAACCCACCACAGACAGTTCAGAACTTGGGCCACCAAATCCTGAATTGTCTGTAGTGGCCCGGCTCTTTAATTAGTAATTGAAATTCATATATTGTTAGGTGTTTCCATTACATCTTCCACGACCCCTGTATATCTCAACAAGATTAAGAACCAGAGTAACAAAGAACAAGCGGTGTTGCGAACAAGTGTGCAAGAGGGTAGACGTAAGCAAACAAGAGTGGACCATACTGTAGATCAGATGTACTCACATATGCACGCTGCAGCGATGAGCCTGGATGCCAGGTATGGCGGTTCGCATGTGGGGAAAAGGGGTTGCACCAGGTAGTTGGCAAAGGTAATGGCTATGACCGCCTGGCTGGTGGGCTCAATAATCAACAAAGATGTCCACAGACGGATGAACGCTATGAATCCGCCAAACGACTCCAAGATGTATGCGTAAGACGCCCCTGACTTGGGGATGGTGGTGCCTAGCTCAGCATAACAGAGGGCCCCCACCACGGAAAACACCCCCCCAATGACCCAGATGACCAGCGACAGCCCATAGGAGGCGCTGTAGATCAGCACGCCCTTGGGGGAGACGAAGATGCCTGAACCGATCATGTTCCCTACGATCAGGCTGACACCGTTGACGAGTGAGATCTCCTTCTTCAGTTGCATGGTCTCCTTGGGCGGCTCCGAGGGGCCAGCGCTGCCGTTCAGCCTCTTGGGTTCTCCGTCGTCGCTCATGGTGCCGTCGTTTCAGGGCCTGATCGGTGGTGACTGAGGACCAACTGTGGATGCTACAGGCCCCTCTCTGGCAACCTCTGGAACAACCTGCCCTGTGGAGGGAGAAGACCAAAACAAGTTGAGAAAGAGACGAGTGATGGGTGGTGAAGAAAAGAGGGATTCCTTAGAAAATTAATGAGAGATTTCAAAGAGGGAAAAGGAGGGAGAGCCATGCCTCCTTCTGCCCAGGTTTTACTGGTGCTGTGTCTTGTGATGTCGCATTGATACTCTAATTTGACAAAGAGTAGTAATGCAGGGTCAAGACCAGGGGGTTGGACTGGGTGGACTGGGGATAGAGCAGCGAGAGTGGTAAAGCTAGTAGCTAGGGTAGGGAAGAAGTGGAATATAACATCATGTCCTTAGCTCAGGGATGGGCAACTATGTGCCACGCAGGGCCGAGAGTCTGCAGGTTTTCACTCCAACCAAACACTACAGCAGCTCATTTCACTGAGGAGGAACTAAACCTACACATGCCACATGGTTGCCCACCCCTGCCTTAGCTGAACACTTTTATCAGCACCTTTCAGTCCCATGAGTACAGACGTTAAAGGATGGGAAATCTTGCGGCTGAGAGAAATATACTTGTACCACAAAACATGCGCACCAAAACTCAAACACCAAAACACAACTCAGGTTCTGAGTATTTCAATATCGCCTCAAAATAGTTATGAATTTAATTTAATCTAATCTAATCAAATGTTTTGGTGTTTTTTTGCTTCTTTCTTAAAAGTAGTGTTTATCTCTAAAAGAGTTGTATGATTCAGAGTGCCAAACCACTGCTTGTGGTTTACCAGGGGAATATATGTATGCAATGTAGGTGTGGAATGTATACGATGTACTGTACAATAACATCACTGATTCTGTCTGAGGGGTCAAAGACCTGTGTGTATATATATATGGATTAAAACATTCTACAGCACACCAAGGGCATCAATCACGACTAACAAACTGACAAAACTTCACACTTCACACAGAGGCACCAAACAAGGATGTCCAATCTCACCTTCACTATTCACTCTTTTCATCGAACCATTGGCAACTGCAATACGCCAAAACAACAATATCACAGGCATCAATACCAATAAAATATTACATAAAATCAGCCTATACACAGATGACGTACTACTATTCCTACAAAATCCAAGTAAATCAATCAAAGAACTTATCAATGCCATCAACACATACTCTAAGATTTCAGATTAGGAGAAAGACAGATCATGACTCGGAGCAGGAAAGACCAGCAGACATTAACAAGGAGCTCTGGACAAGGCATCTGCTACTAAAAACAGAACCAACTCTCTCAGAACCAACAATCGGCAGAAGGGCAAGAACTTGGTCACCTGGGCTAAACTGGCGACACTCGCACGGTGATCATACAGTTTTCCAGCTGCATAAAGTCTCTGTGTGAAACCATTCACATAGTCCAGCAAATTTGGGAGGCTCTGACATTTTCCAGTCATTCTGCAAGACAGCTAAAGGACCACGCACATTGTGCCCAAACACAAGATCATTGGGGCTAAACCCAGTACTTTCTTGTGTCACTTCTCTAGCTGATAGCATGAGCCATGGCAATCCAATTCCAAAAAAAATACCTGAGAACTCGGTCATATGTTTTTCTAACACCCAAGTGTCCTGAGTTGTCATGGGACGTCTGCAAGACCAGGTTGCGGAGCCTAGTGGGCACAACAATCTGACAAACAGCCTCACCAACAAAACTATCACCATGAGGCACCCACTTTCTCATTAACAGGCCATTCTGAAGGAAGAAACCATGGGCCCTGCTTTCAATCTCAGCCTCCGAGAGAACCTGCTCAAATATCTCTTTCAGAGAGGGGTCAGCTTTCTGTTCAATCACCACGTCACTGTGAGAAACTGAGTCAAGCAAGGGTAAAAACAAGGGTTCAGAAACCTCTCCCTACATTTTGTTGTGCTGAAGCGCAGGCTCAGGGTTAGCCACGCTCATGGCACGCGTCACAGCACAAGCTGTAAATACCTCAGGGTAACATTTAGCACTCTGATCAGGTTCTCCTAACACCTCCCAGTCCCCCCATACCTGCACTATGCTATATATCTATATTATTTGCAATACGTATACATTTGCACCATATATTTTGTACCCTGTTTAGAATATCATTATTATTTATACTGTACATATCTAGTATTCATTTCACACTGTTCATACTGTCAATATTGTCCATACTGTATATATCTATATACTATATACTATATATACTATATGCTATATATGTATATATTCATATATAGCCCTGTTTATTTATCTACCACTATACATATGTACATACTCTGCACTTTACTGCTATTTGCACTTCTGGGGCCTGTTCCAAGAAGCAGGTTCAGCAAACTCTGAGTCTAACCCTGCACTCTGAGTTGATTCATTCCGAGATGGCCAAGTCTGAGTTTTCGGTTCCAGAACGGCTGATTTGAGTTAGTTCAATCAATTTTGAGTATGTTCACCTTGAGTTAAGCGCGTGCGCGACGACAATAAAAAGCCATCATCAATGGAGGTCCGATACTACGATTCACCATGGCAACCAGCAAGCAGAAGGGTCGTAAAGGAGAGGGAATTGGCGTGGGAGAGAATCGCTGCCCGAGTCAATGCGTACGTTTGAATGCAGTAGTGTATTAATTTAACATTTAACCACACTTTCTTATAATATTACCTACATGTGAGAAAGTGGTGGAATGGTATTGGAAAAAAAATATTTTCATTTAGGTGCAATCCCACGGGCGCAAAGCGCACTTGGCAGCAGCTGAAAATGAAATATATAAACATTACAGTCATTTAGCAGAGGCTTTTGTCCAAAGCGATTTACAAAGGTGATAGTTAACTACTATGTGAGGATCGAACCCACAACCCTGAGACTGAGAGTCTAATGCTCTACCAACTGAGCTGTCTGGGCCAGACATACTTCAAATGGTATACTTGGGGCGGCAAATTAGAAATGCAGATCTAGAAATTTAACTACTGGAACATAAGTTAGAGGTGGGTGCATGGTCACAGGTGAAATGTGTTGTTGGAACAATATAAAATACTAACTGTTGCTTTTGTATTTGTAGGAAATAAAGAATACCAAATGAAAGGTGTCTTTATTTGACTGCTCGGGGTGGTGGTAGCTTAATCCGTGAAGTGTAAACGGCATATTATATCTCGGACAGCTCTTCCATCCTGGACAGAGAACATCTAATCGGGGTCTCAAAATCCTCTCCCGACATAAGGCTATGCGAATTACTTCCGCTTGAATATCGATCGGGTTACCGAGGAAAGGACACGCCATGTCCGACAGCTGCTTCAGGTTCAGCAGAGGGAGGAGACAGGGAGAAAGTCAGGGTTTGTTAAGGAAAACCTGCCAGCGAGCAGGTTAGGTTCACAGAGTCAGTTACCATGGTAATTGACTCAGAGTTTGAGTTACCTCTCTTTCTGGAACGGAAAACCCAGAGTTTCCCTCATCTCAGGGTTAACAAACTCAGAGTTTTCACTAAACCCGCTTCTTGGAACAGGCCCCTGGTTAGATGCCAAACTGCATTTCGTTGTCTCAGTACTTGTACTCTGTGCAATGACAATAAAGTTGAATCTAATCTAATCTAAACCATCATCCACTTCCGTATGCATACTTGGTGATCTGGATATACTCAACACATGTTCAACACAAATCACAATACCTCTACTTGTGGCCCTAACCAGAAAAATAGAAAACAGCTCAACATCTCACTATTATTATTATTATTATTATTGTTGTTATTTTTTTGTTGTTGTTTTGTTTCTGTTTTGTTTTGTTTCCCTCTCTTTTCTCTCTCTGTCTTACAAACTACCCCGTTACTTGTCTTTGCCTTTTTTTTGTTTTGTCTAGTTTCAAGTTTCAAGTTTCAGGTTTATTGTCATATACTTGATAACAATGCAACATCATTACCAGTAATGAAATTCTTGATCTCAGGGCCAACTCAACTTTACATAATAAGTAAGATAAGACAAATAAGTGTTTAGAATTTTTTTTTTTTTAAATAAACCAATATAGTAAGTCTAGTCTAGTAAGTCAATATTATTTGTTGTCACTTTAGTATCTGTTAGTATGTCCATATTGTCTGTCCCTGTATGCACTAATTGGTGAATTAAAAAAAAAGAAAAAAGACCTGTGTGTGTGTGTGTGTGTAGTGCATGTGTGCAACCGTTAGTTCAATAATTAGTCATCCTTTCCACATGCACAGACCGGCAGGCGCACCATCTGTTTATCCACTGATTCAGACCAATCAATGACCAAAACAACAGAACCGCTGTCGTCCTGAGACTCGTTACTCAATAACAGACAGACTCTCCCACACCTCGATCAAAGGCATGGCTATTCACAGCCAAAGAATGAATGGATGGATTGATGGATGGATGGATGGATGGATGGATGGATGGATGAGAGTGAATGTCCCTAACTCATTGAGTCACTCTATATGTCAATAGAAAAGAATGGCACGGACACATGCCCACACACAGCAGCACATTGTTGAGCTCCATCAAAGACTGACAGTCTTGTGCAATATTTCTTTACTGTGTGTTCATTAGATAAGTGTTTGCCTATGGTGCGGGACATAATCAACCAGTACAGACACCGCTTGTCATCTTCAAGGAACTAGCATTACTATCCTTGTTTTGCTCACTGCTGTAATTATCACTATATTTTATTCTATACCATCATTTGATTGGCTAAGTCACATTTGAAGGCATTGTAAGACACCTGTGACTAACCATAAATCACCACTCAAACTGATACGTCACCTAGCAACTACTTTGTTTAGCTACTGTTCAGGCACAATACAGTATATAGCATGGCGGGAGAATAATTAATTGTCATTATTTATTATTTAGCTGTTATGGATTAAAATATATATTTCATTTTGACATCATACTTAACAACACCTCTTTCTAAGATCAGTGATCGTGTGAGGCTGAATGGGCACAGCAAGTCCAGTGAGGAAACCCTTGTTGACAGTTGGCCGTGGTGGGCCTCAGCCACGTATACACCATGCACCAATCACAGCCTCTTCTACTGAGAGGGCGGGCTATTTAAACCGGGTAAACTTAGCGGTCTGCTGTGCTTCTGCTGCTGCCTGATAACTTGCCTCCACCCCACCTACCACCTGCTATGTACTGTACGGGGTGGTGCTCTCAGTTATGTGCACAGGGAGCTCATGAAAGCAGATCCATTCATCAGCAAAACTTAAAAACATATTGCCAGTTTCTTTCAATACAACTGTTTCAAGTGTGTGAGTTTCCTGACTGAAATTAGGTTATTTGAGAAGTGTTTTCAAACGGCCACAAAAGTGAATTAAAGAAAAGCTCTGTCACGTATTGAGTAACAGGAGACAATGCCGCATGCCGATCCAACCTGAGACCCAGTGGTGTGAGACTCAGCAGGCAAGGCCACACCCGCCAGACTAGGATATGCCAGGCTAAACAAAGCCAAACCGTGAACAGCAGACACATGCACACGATATTTTTGTATTTAAAGGCAATTAACTTCATGTAATTTGCTGATATCCTCCTGACAGTATCCTACCCAGGGGTGGTCTTATGGCCCCACAAAATACAAGAATATCAAGTACTATACGTTTTATCAGTTTAAAAGACATGTATCAACCCTCTTCTTACAATAAAACCAGATATTCAAATAAAAATTTTGAGTCATGGCCACCCCTCTACTCAGTCAGGCTACAGTTAGGGATGCAGCGATCAACCTATTTCACTATTAACCGCACTTTAAAACGTCACGGTCTTGTAACCGTAAAGGCTCAGCTACACCCAGTGTTTCTGTTCTCCATTTGTTTTGTTTTGTTCAAAAGGGAAATACTGACATGGATGTTTACAGAGGTAGCTTATATTTAATTCCAAAGAGATATATAGACTTTTTGTTTATTTTTATTTATTATTTTGTACTGTATTATTTAGTTACTGTGTTATTTCTGTTTCGAAAGGCAGCAACTGTAAAAAACAAAAGCCAACAAAGAAATGTTGTGGGGAAAAAATACAATAAAACCTCTAATTAAAGAATGCTCATGTGATTTTACACATCCGTAGTGTTGTGAAATAAATTCATGCATAATAATCGTGAAACCGTGAAACAGAAGTGGGGGAAAAAGTGGGAAATAAAAGCTTTGTTGACAACTTTTTTCATCAAAGAATCAACTGCTGCTAATGTTTGTTGCTACCAATATTAACACTACACTTCGCTCAGCCGCAGCTTGAAGGTAATTCATAGAAAAGATGGATTGAAAAGAGTAAAGGTTGGGATTCAGGGGGGCCCATGCATGCTTTTGCCTAGGGCCCCCAAAATCACTAAGTCCGCCCCTGATCCTACCCCCTCCCTTTTTGTTTCTTGCATCGGCATATCCACTGATGAAGACCGCTTGTTATTTGCTATTACTTTAAAAGACAAAAAGCATGTCGATTCTACTTCCTAATCCCCCAGGCCAAGCTATTCCTGATCACTGATGAGTGAGCAAAGTAATAAAAAAAACTTTGCTTATAGTCATTATAGAAAGTCCAACTCTATAGCTGTTTTTCATACAACAATCAATCCGAAATCAATCCGAAATAGAGCAGTGTAGAAAGCAGCGTCCAATCAGTGAAACTAGTGACGTAGTGGTAAATAAAAACGGGGGTAAACTACAAACCTCCAGTCGGTGATTATCATGAGGAAACAACATTTAAAAATCAATAACATAAAAGCGTTATTTGATGCTCTTTTCCCCCCTTACAAGACCCAATCCTCATGCTTACGTCAGTTTAATGCGATTTACTATGATGTATGCTACGGATTTGATTCATAAAGATTTATGTCAGGCTACAGAGGTGGATAGACTATTCTGTCAATAAAAAGGAGAACCTCTTCGGTCTAAATGGCTAAATGCTAGGCCTGTACGAATTGGTCTGATTTGTGTTTCTTTTATATCTGACACTCTTCTTTATATCCAATCTGTCACATAACAGGCCTGATAATCATGATAATTTAAAAAAAAAAACATCCCTTACCAAGCGCAACCCGGGTCGGCATCTTCCTCTTGCGAAAGGAGCCGGTGTCAAACCACATTGAGTTACAAGGAACAACTTCCGGTGATAACTTTCAAAATAAAACCCAATCGAAATAAAAAGTAAAAGTAAAAATTGAAAGTAAAGTAATTAATACATTCGAATACATTCGAGGAGCAATCTGCACTAAGTTAAAATATTTTTTCCCAACAAGTCATTTTCATAACAGACACTAATAGCCATATAATAGCCAAAAGTTTTGTTTTTGTTGTTTTGTTTGTTGTACAGTCCAATAATTAATTATTCCTTTATTTTTCAAAAGTCCAAACAGAGACATCATTTATGTGGTTTATGTGGTCAAAGAGGTTGATCTTTATGCATTCCCTTTCAAACTTACTCATTCCCCTGCACTTCAGACAGTTAATGTTTTTTAAATGCAAGTTTGATACATTTGCTTAATCCTACGGTATCCTGGTGTCATTTGAAGAAACAAATATAAAAGAACACTCGCCCTATGGTAAGGTGCTGACTAACGGAAAATAAACTATGAAAAAGAAAATGAAAGTCGCACAGCCAGCAGCCTGATAAAGGAGAGCATAGTGTGCTACTTTCATTTACCACCAAACCTTTCAAACCCTTTTATACCGACTGAATTTCACAATTAGCAATTAGTTCATATTCTAATTATGAACTATCATCTTAGACGGAAGATTGGTCTTGAATTCTCCCCTTATGTGTATTTTTAGCTATAGCTTCCAAATTAATATCTGGCAATTTTTATCTTTGCTCTCTATTTTGTTAAAAAATATAGATACAAAATCAAATTTGGACTCACTCAGGCTAAGGCATGACAAGTGCTACAGCTTGACATACACAACTGACCGGGAAAAACAAATCTACAAAACTACTTTGCCTTACAACCGAGGTACAAGACGAAGTTAGAAATATCTTCATCTTTCAATATATTCTAAACTGGTTCTTCTTTCATACCCAATTGACACTGTGGCCTCCCATATTAAAAACATCTGTACTCACAGTGCTGTAAAGCGCTTAGGATAAAAGCATCAACAAAAATGACACATGCAATATTAAGGGCTGAGATGATAGACTAATTTTATCCTTCTTTTGAAGTTAGCATCTCCTGACTTCCGGTATTAGGCTGCCTATCGCTATCTAGCTTGCGGAAGCAGCACACGTCTAAGACTCTTCTTTTGTCCCAATGCTGTATGTACATCCAGGTCTTCCGCTATTGCGTTCTCGTGATTGCGCTTGAATAGAAACTATCCTTGCCCAACGTCTACATGTGTAGAAGGTCTTTGAATCTTACCTGTGTTGTTTCGCCTCCTCTCTACCGGTTTTGACAGCCTGCCAAAACGGCGTCCGGTGACAATTGAGGTATCACGGACCGTAAACAACTGGCTGCTGCTCTGCTCTCAGACCAGCTTGTCATGTGACACCGCTGTACTGTAGGCTATAGTAGTCACAGCAGGAATACCATTATACATAGATAATAACAAAATACTGACGATCATGTATATGTGTAATAGGCTATACCTGAAAAGTATAGATTCATGTTGTAATATACCTTTGAAATATACTGTAGCTAATAGAACTATAGTAGTTCTGCTATATTGCAACATTATCAATCACTATCAGCAACCACTATCAATACAAAAAAAATGTTTTTTTTAATGTCAGCAGAATATTGCAGAAATTGCAATTATACAATCGTAGAATTTAAAAAGCGTATTGCAGAATGTGAGATTTTCTACCACAGAATCCTGGGGGGCCTGTATAAACTCACTATTAAATACTACACACACACTATGAGTCCCTACAGTCGTATTATAGGACTATTCTAGTGTTTATTTTGTTAGGATATCATTCTCAGCTTTCTTAGACAGAAATACAAATGCGTTAAACGTGTTCTGGTCCTCTCTGCAACAGGTTGTCCATTCCTCTCTATCCACCACAGTCAGCATTCAGATGTGATTGCCATTCAGGTGCAACCAAAAACCCAACACCGCTAAAGTGTGAACAACAGGCATGTAATTAGAGCTGGCCTGCTAAGGAGCATGGAGCATCAGGGACAGGTCAATAAGGAGTCAGTCATAAGGAGCCATTGAAGAGTACGTGCCATTGACCTTTAAGTTAAAGTGCCACGGATATAATAGATTTAAACACACCTACAGTATTAGTAGTATAAATGTGGAAGATAAGAAATCAGAAACAGGTTTATTGCCAAATATGTTTTCACATACAAGGAACTTGTCTTGGTGATTGGTGCATAACAATAAACAATAAACAATAAACATAGAAGAATAAGAACAAAGCAAGAAAAAAAGCATGTATTGTAGAGGCAAAGGTCAGGAATACAATATAAAATAGAGAAAAACATATATGAAAAGATATAAGAAATAAGAAAATAATAATAACAATAGAATAAAAAGAATATGTGCCATATACCTGTGCATGTGTATGTGCAAATTTGTGCGTTAATGTAACGCATTGAGACAGATGAGGATGATTTACATTAATATAACGCCGGTAGCAGGCAAGCAGGCCTGGCCAGGCCAAGCAAGGGAAAAACACACACATACTGGACTCACACAACAGTGGTTTGTTTCATGAAGCTTGCGTCTTTAAAGGGGAAAACAAACTAAATAATAATCTGTGAGATTTTCATATAAATAAAGGTTTTGCTACTCTCTATCTGACAACATAATAATGATCCAACCTCTGGTCAGTTCATGAAAGCTTTTCCATTTGCTGTTCTAAACGCCCGGTGTCTGGTAGGTCGTTCCTGGGAGAAATCCTCTGGCGCACAGGAAGTGATGCGTTTTACTGGTTTGTTTGGAATAACTAAAAATGGAAGGGCTCGGTAGTTAGCATGAGCAGCGATAGGCACCATGGCTAAATAGACGAAGAAAAGAGTGCCACCTACAGAAACTCAACAGAAGATCCAAGGAGAAAGACGTCACAGGTGTTTGATTGACAGGTGATCTCTGGGAAGCGCAGTGCAGAAACACCACAGCAAGAAGCTGAGCAAGATGGAGACTAAATAAAAAATCTTGCAGATTACTACTTTAATGCTTTCATGAAAATCTATTAATATCGATGGGTGTGTGGAGGTCATAGTTTGCCCACCTTTTTATTTACCATAAAATCCCTGCTGTCACAACCCAACACCACCATTCATTATCACTCCAAGACCTGGCATGTCTGTACAGGGTGACACTGGAGACAGAAAGTCATGCAAGGGAGTAACAAATAGGATGGGTGGGGGCTGCTGGTAACTGTTAAGTCAGCTCGTGCCAAAACAGAATTGGCTGGTTCTTCATTTGCTGTTGGGGGGAAAAAACAATTGTAAGCACATGTTGTGGCACAGGGAATTGGGAGAGTTTGTTGACAGTGAACTCGCAAACAAGCGGCATGTTTGCGGAGAGAACAACAGATCCAAAATGGAGAACCTCCAGAGAGGAAACACACAGGCACAGATAAGAAGGGGAGGATGGCTGTGCAGGAAAACAGCAAGCCCCAAACGTGCTTACTGTGCACTGCCACACACACGCAAACATGCACATGCAAACACACACACACACACACAGGCGGATATGCACACACATACAAATATACAAATGGCCTGATTTTGATATCACTTTCAGTTCTTTATCTTAAACATTTTTATTAATGCACTATATACATACAGATGCACACAAAGAACCGATATACGCAATAATTCCAGTGAAAAATTTTCTATAAATTCTCTATACAAGCAAAACAAAAAAGTGCAAACATCACAGTATCTCAAAGACCTGTTCTTCTGTTCCAAAGTCAAGCAAATTATTGGATTCAAGTCACTTACGGGTCTTACTGAACTGGAAAAAATGTCACATTCACAAGATCGTGTAATCAGGAATTTGAATTGTGCTGGTTTGAATTGTCTCGGCTGTGCTCACTCAACGCACTGGAGATGGAGACTCCAGTTGTGTTTCTGGTCCATTGTGAATACCGAAGACTGTCGTTGTATTTTATGTGACTGAATGTCTGAATGAGGCCTTGCTTCAACCTAAATTTAATGTGAAGACACACTGGAGAAAGTCACACTGAAATGGAGTCA
Source organism: Hoplostethus atlanticus (assembly GCA_034670405.1). Taxonomy (NCBI): domain Eukaryota; kingdom Metazoa; phylum Chordata; class Actinopteri; order Trachichthyiformes; family Trachichthyidae; genus Hoplostethus; species Hoplostethus atlanticus. The sequence continues at coordinate 7,642,439 of JAXDDX010000010.1, read as the reverse complement.
TTCTAGGTACAGTAGATGGGCAAAAATCTAACAAAACATTTTATATATATATGAAATGTCCTCTAACAAGTACATTACAAAAACATCACTTTCTTGCAGGGCTTGTATAAGCAATTAACCATGACTGCCTTTTTCCCACCGCAATGGTTCTATAAGTACAATGTATAAGAAAATAAAAATCTAAAGTGCTACTTCAAATGAGCTATGAAATGAGCTTACACAGTACAAAATTTGAAAAAAAGCTTATCAAGGGTTCAAACAAAACATTATTACTTCTTTCCATAACGGCCATTTCAGTGCAGCAACCTGAATTTCCAGAGTATTTCACGTGCGGAACATCCGCTTAAAGCTTCGAGCTATCACAGGCTAACTTACACTGGTGCTCTCGCTTCTACAACTAGACTCAATCTAGGTATCTCAAACAGTATGAAATACAGGCTCCAGTCCTGTGCTATAAATTCCTGAGTGGTGGTGGGCGTTATTTCTTCTTCATCATCCCAGAGAAGAGGATCAAGTTTCCACCAGATGTGGGTAATATACTACTACTCTCAGTGTTTACTTTAACCTGCTTGGCATACCGGAATCGACGGGGTCTACTGCCTCAGGTTAACTGAAATAGCCTAACCCCCAATCTGGTCTGGTAAGCACAGCAAGCTAAACGCTATGACATTTTTTCATAATATTATTTGATTCAGGTCTTGTGTCCAGAGATAGAAAAATCCCTGGTCGTTCAACTCATGAGCCATCTGATGAACAGATCGCCATCAATACATCATTTCATTATCATTTGGTCTCTGGACAGGTGCTGATAAACCTAGCAGCTCATTTCACCTGCTTAGCTGTTGCTAACAAGTAACCGCGATGTAGGAGACCTACTAAATTCAGCTTCTCATGTTGGCAGCGAAAGGTAACCGTTTCAACGTCAATACCCATAAATCATCAGTTACAGGGGCTTCTTCTTCTTCTACAGGGGTTTCTTATAAGACAGGTGCATTTTTTACCATGAAAATATTGCCTAGTGCAGCTTTAATTCATCCCACGATTTTATCTTTTTTATCTTTGAGTCCAGTCCTCCTTCACTAGGTGCTCTCCTGGGTCCGCAGCATGTGCTGTCTGGTAGATCCGGTGCTGCTGGAGCCTAGACTAGAGCCGCCGGCCTGCTTCCCCATCCAGCCCAGCATGTAGAACCGCAGCATCAGGAAGAAGCCTGGGGGACGGGGGACGGAGCAGAGATCAAGATTAATTTACTCATTTGTTTTCTCTACCAGCTTAGTCCTATTCAGGGTGATGGGGGGCAGGAGCCTATCCCAGCATGCATTGGGTGGATGGCAGGGAGAGATCCTGGACAGGTCACCAGCAAAACCAAGAGGCTCAGTTTAATACTCAGATAGAGAGACCACAGTCATATACCTGCAAAGGCCCATTTATAAGATCTCAGAGCCCATATGAAGAATTCTATAATTCTTAACTATCTACATTATTGCAAAAATATGAATCGAAGCAAGTAATTTAATCTAATAGTCTCAAAAATAGTCTTGAAACAAGTGACAATTTAATCAAGTAACATTATCTTGTACAGAAGCGCATTGCCGCCACTTAGGTATTATTATTTCCTCCTCATTATCGCATTATCACGAGAAATGATCTCAATACAATGAGGAGAAAGAGGTCGGCGGTAGGTCGCTCTGTAGTTTTTGTATGCCACTGTGGATATGTACTGTGTCCTCAGGCTACGGGACAAGAGCTCCTATTTTATTTCATTTACAGACCGATCAATGGGACTCATTTGCAGAGTCATTTGTTTGACTATTTAAGGTGAATAAGAGCTGAAGCTTGAGGGGATCCATGCAGAATTACATCTGTGCTCAAAGGTTATCTGCAGAGTGGTACAGTGTCTGTGTGTCAGTGTGATTATGGCATTGAATTTTAATCTACAGTACCGAAAACCTTTGGAAAACGAAAGGGAATCTAATGCTCTATATTTTGTCCATTATGCCCTTAACTAGTGATAGGAGAAATCTACTGTTTAATCTCTAGTTTAGCAGACATATGCACTGTACAAAAGTTCAGTTTAGACCATACTGTCCACATTTTATGCAGTACTAGACTCAGTAAAACTCTGAATGTAGGGCCATGCATACCAGACATAACCACATACTAGTGTGAAATTGCATCCCCGTGCTACCAATGCACAGCAAACATGGGGTTAACGATTTGGATATAGAGAGTACTGCATGTGAGAGGAAACAGGTTTTTTCCCCGATAGGCTGCAGTAACCGAAGGCCTTGATTAACAGGCCATTGTCTCACATATAGACACAATGGACGTCTGGCTCCAGCTACATGGAGCTGAGTCACCAATCTCTGAGCCAACACCACATCCAATTTATATTTATTGCAACTTCAGCTCATCGATAATGAAGGGCTAATGGGATAATCC